>JANIJG010002937.1:195467-247630 GCA_024611175.1 Megaceryle torquata | reverse complement strand
TATAGAAAAGAACAGATTAAAGACATATGTTTTGTTTTTTTTTTCCCCTCAACAATCTTAAAAAAAAATTGCCCTTTAATTTCCCCCCCCCCCCCCCCCCCCGTATGGCTTTCATAGGCAATAGAACAATGTTGAATTACTACTCTTTTTTGCATTTAACAATTTGAGAATGGCAGAGTGAAGAGATGTGACAAGTAAGCACCTCAGTGCAAACTACTTAGAAACCGGGATTGTAAAAACTAAGTTTCAGAGAATCAGATCAGGATGTTTGATCCCCTTTGAAAATTGTTGAATGTCTAGATTTTAATTGTAGTATGTTTTTGTTTTCTAATGATAGCTGGTACTTCACAGCTCAGAGTATGAACATCTGTGAAATGTTTCTTTGTCTCTTGGGACCCCCAGGCTCAACCCTAGTGGCTAGTTCCTATCTGTGGGGCTTCAGGAAGGATTGGGGGGGGCAGGTGAGCAGGTTTACTTCATGGGCTCTAGAGAGCATTCTAGTTGCTTGCACATTCAGGGAATACAGATGCAATCCTGTCTAGTGTCTCTCCTTCATGAGTGATGATAGGTTGATGGATCTGTGCAGTACAGGGACTGTCCCCCTGCCCATTCCCCGGCAGCTGGCAGGGATTGCCAGCAGGTGCCTCAACAAGAGCCTGGACATGCCCCTGTTGTCTGGTTCATATCTTACAAACCTTATCTCCTCGGTCATTACATACAGTTTAGTTTTCTTCTGTATTTCTTGACAATAACATTCTCTTGTAGATTGGGCACATTCCTGCTGACCTTCACTCAAGTCTACTTTGGACCTCATACAATGGTCCTGAGATTATAGTATTTAATATTTTCAGATAGCTCCCTCCATTGCTTCAGGTAATCTGTGTTTGCAGTTCATCACGGTGGTACTTTCTGTAGCAGGAGCTGAATAGCAAGTGTTGGATGGCATGAGGCATGTAGGCTCTTCCTAGAGAGCAGTGATAATTGCTTCATAATCTGCTGCAGGATCTGTTTCAGACAAACACTGTAACGGCAACATTCCCAGAGTTTTCTGGAAAAAGCTTGTTTCTCCCTGAACAAAGGGTAAAGCTACATAGTTACCGTGCATTTAGTGTGAATGGTCAGAGGCTGGGAGCATGAGAGCAAAGCTGAGGGTGAATCATACTGATGAATGCAGAGTTTGGTCTTCATCCAGGAGGAGAAATATAAAACTGATTGAGTCTCTCCAAAGCTCAGGGCTTGATTCTCAACTATTGTAAATCAGCACAGTTCAGTATAACTGAGGTTGACAATCTGACCACATGACTTTATCTTTGCAGTGTACAACAGATGATTAAGTACCAATGCATGTTGAGGTGATGTGGGCAGTATGTAAGGATGAAGCAGGAATGTGCCTAAAAGCCTCCTAATCTACAGTTTGTTCAGTTCACGCCATTTTTTCTCTCCATCGCTGTGCCAGTATCTCTGTATTAATCTGGAAGGCATTCCTTGCTGAATATGATGAATGTATAGAAGTCCAGAATGCCTGGGAATGCTCACAGTTGCTGTGTTAAAAATAATTATCTGCTGTTTCCAGCCCCAGATGCAATCTTAGAAAGCATGAAAACAGCCTGGGATGTGTGCTCATGGTGCTGGGAGAGGTCAGCAGGAGGTAGATGCTCACAAGCTAATTGGGCTTCTGGGATTCTGTTTTAAGGAGTGCCTTCATATAAAACAATGTACATATCCAGGACACAGTTGCTGCTCTGTCAGTTGTTTCTTAAACTGACAATTGTTTTAAGATAAGAGATGTTTTTATTTCACTGAAGCCCTTTTTCTCCAAGTCCAAAAGAGCCTGAAAAATATTATCTCATGAAAAAATACCTTTGGGTATGTGTGTTATAAAGGTGAGTGCATTCTGCAGTGCTAGCAGGGTCATTCTGCATGCTCAGTCTCCTTTCTGAATGCTGTTTATGAAGGAGAAAAACTGGCTTGAAATGCAAAGGATGCAAGCAGCTGTGGGTTTTATCTAACATGGTACAAAGTGGCCCATCGTGAATTGAATGAGGTGTTGCTAACTGGGGGAGGCACTTCATCCTCCCTCTGTGGCTGGAATGATATAAATGTTATGTGTTGACTTTTAATGAATATTCATCAGTTGTATTTATGTGGAGGGCTTTATAGCCTGTCATTACAGCCTTATCTTATACATTAGGGAGAGAAGGCAGCTCCTGCATTTGATGTCTGATGTTAGTCAGGTCAAAATACCATAGTCTGTGAGCCTAGAAGGGCTAAGACTTGCTGGGTACTGAAAGAGATCTCTGCACTGCTCAGAGAATATCAAGCAGGGAGTGTCCAAGGTCAAGCAAACATAGGAAAATAAAAAAAAATAATACTGAGTAGGCAGTAAATATTGTACTTAGGAGGCTTCTTTTCTCATACTATAAATTTATAGCCTCGGTGCCTGTACTTTTCCATCTCACATCACTGTTGTTCTGGACCTGCCTAGGTGGTTGTGTCCTGACTTTTTTTTTTTATTGTTTATAATACTTGCATTCCAGTGTAGTACAAATATCATTGTGTGGCACCTTATAAAGACTCCCAAAAGTTACTACTTTCCCCTCCCCCTTATCATGTGTTGCATGTTCCTGGTGCTGTGATGGTCTCTACTTGCCTCTAAAAGGCCTTTCATACTGCTGAGTGTCTTTCCACAAACACCTGGAGTTTCAGTCCTTAAATATCCAGAGACATTTGGGTCCTGCTATTTTAGGCAGTGCTCTCCTTTTTGACTGACTTCACCATATCTGGCATTAACCTGTGAGATGATGAACTACTCCAACACTAAAGGGTTCCTACCCTTCTGGTAAGCAACATTTAAATGGCTTCACCTTCTCTAACACAAAATACAAATTAAATTTAAACTAAAAGATCCATCTTGAAAGAGGATTGCTCCACTGAATATTCCCATAGTGTTGCTTAATGTATCCTTGTTATGGTAAAGGGAGGTGCTGAAGAATGGAAGAATATAAAGCAAATTCCCTCCATAAAGTACTTACTGAGGTGGATGAGCCAGATTGGTCTTGTGTTTGGCCTGTTTATTGCAATAGGTTTTGCAGGGACATTGTTTGCAGTGTAACTTTACATCTCAGCTGATTACTCCCTTTCTTTTCCTAATACCTTTTGTTTATATTAAAATGCACTTTTTTTCTTAGGATTAACAGCACGTCACTGTTTCTTTGTTGTGTGATAGAGAAGGTTTTAATTTTCCATGCTGAAAATCACCTAGCAGCTCTTTAAATTGAAAATCTGTTTTGTAAGAAAAACAGAACAAAACAAAAATTACTGGTAGATAAAAAGTACTTGTAGCATCTGTTGTTTAACTGTATCAGTGTTGCAATTAACAACAAACCATATAAACATATCAGCATTCAACTCCATTAATTTTATTTCTTTTTTATAATATTCATATATTATTCTTTCAAGTGGGTTTTGCAAAAGTACAAAATTATACTAATAATGCTTAATAAGTGAATAGACAACTATATAACCTTATAATTCTCTGTAAAGTCTATCAGAGATGTATAATTTTTCTTTAAAGTAAACAGAGACAGTGATACAAAAACTATAGTGCTTCCAGAAAAAAATTATATGAGCATTGATTAGTTTCACACACATTAGTGTCAACCACATAAACTTTAACTGCTTGTGCTTTTGTGTTGAAAAGCCCTTCCTATCTCACTCCTGTCATGCTGTTAAATTTGGGATCTGTGTATTATTTTCATATTTCTTTCTTGCCAGTTGCTAGAGTTCCAGAGATATTGCCCATTGTGCGGACATGTTATTATGGTGCAATATCCTATCAGGCCCTGAATTTAGTTTTAAACCTGTTTCAACTTAATGGCCCAAGGTTGGCTAAAAGGGATGAGCGAGGCATCACACATGTTCCCAACCTCTTGCCCTGCTGTGTTGAGAGCACGGTTGCAAGCACGCAGGGCTGACTAGTCTCACACAGCCTCTAGCAGTAATTTAGCAAATTAGTTTAAATGTAACATCTGAATTTAGATGCACTCCTGAGTGCAGCTAAAGTCTGGGACTCCCAGTTTTACATTGCCCATCAACATCAGGGTATGCAAGGTCCAGTGGTAATTTTTCTAATTTGTATAGCAGAATAGGAGAGTCATTGTCTTCCACTTGCAAACAGTTGATTGAGGTGTGTGATGTTTATACATGCGTGCAGGCATATCCTCCCCACACAGATAATGTATCCCATGGAAACACTTAAACTGGTACTATAGTTTATGCTGATCATTTACTGTTGCCTGGGTGTGTTTTAATGTCTTTGGTTTTAACTTTTTTCTTTTTTTTTTTTTTATGCTGGGAAGATGACACATAATGTATACATGTCTCTGGGTTTGATAGTATTAAGTGTAAGGTCTATATATAAATGAAGCTAATGAAATTGGGGACTATGTGGCCTCAAACCATTTAAAATAATGGCATGAGCAATCTCACTCCATTACATTTGAGTGGAAGCAGTTCATGTTAAAGTGCTGGTTCCCTGAGGAGCCAAGGAGCCCTGATTGAATCTTACTTGCAAAATGGACAGTGAAGATAAGTTTGTTGCAGGGCAGATGACAGCTCTGACTCAACAGAAACCGCAGTGCTTAGGGGGAGGGTTGCTTTGAGCCTGTAAATACATTTTCTTTTCTTTTTCTTTCACTGCTGTCTTGCAAGGTTTGCAGCAAAGGTATTTGACCAGCATTTATGTTTCCCAAAGGCACTGATGTACGGCACCCATCTGTGGTGCCAGTAGGATTGTGCTGGGTGATGATGGTCTACTCTGCTCCTTGGTGCAAAGTCTCTGGGTTTTCATCCTTCCAGCTGTATGGTTCAGGGAAAATAGTTCCATCAGGGGACTGGTTCTCTAGCGATAAAAACTCTGTCCTGTCTTCTGGTGTGACTTTATCAGAAGGATTTAAATATGTTTTAAATATGTGGGGATTTTCTTGACCACAATGAAGCACCAAGAGGTTCCTTAGCAAAGGGATGGCCAGGACCTGGCTTGGGCGCTTTAAGCAAGCGAACCTCCTTTTTATCCTATTGTAATGTAGTGCAAAATACAGAAGTTGTTTGGACACACTTGATAAATCAGTTTTGACAGAGGTTGATGAGATGATGTGCATTTTACTGCCATCTGTCTATCTGGAGCGGTGATCATCCCTGGCAGGTATGGTGTTTTCTTGAGGAGGCCATCCCCTCATGACCACTTGGCAAGACAACACTTATTTTCTCACTACTGCTGGTCAGTTAGTATCTGGATGAGAAACCTGAAAAAATGTGATGCTCCTTTGCTCGGTTCAAGATTCACTGTGGGTTTTAAATCTGCTTTTCATTTCTGCAGAAAAAGCACTTGGAGTATTTCTGCACTCTGTGATAGCTGACATACACCAACCAGCAATGTAAGACATCCCATTTCTTGCGGAGAAAAAGTAGAATTGCTCCCAACATGTAATATTTGAATATAAATACATCTGACAAAAATGTGACTGCATGCATATCAGGACAGGACAGTAATTGACTATAATCATGAAGACTGACTAGAAGAAACAAGACTCAAAATTAAGTGGAATGCTGCAGAAATCGGATTGCAGGCTGCTGGCCTGTATTGAGAGGAAACAGGACTTCTGCAAGAAAAATAGCTCCTCCCAAATACTTATCTAGCAAAAACACATTGAGCAAAACAAACTTGACTCCTTCCAGTGAACATTTCATGCTGATGAGAAAACATGGTGACATCTACAGTGATGGAAAATATCAGGAGAGACATAGACATTTGGGAGGGAGAGAGGAGTAGAGCTGCAGATGCAAATCGGAAACATTTCACCCCTCATCTGTCCCAGTGATGATGTGGGATTGTGGGCAAGGACTTGATTGTGGGAAGCAGCTGAATGCGAAGCAGCAGGGTGCATCCTGCAGGACCTGTGTCCTCCTGGACTTGGATCAACCCGCTGTCTCATCATCATTGTTGCAAAGTTTGTGTTTTCTGTAGCAGTACAGGGAAAGGCACGCTCAGACTTGAGAAGCTGTGGCTGTTTAATGTAGTTTCCAAAAAAAACCCTGTACTCATCTAAGTTTGATCTGAGAGTGCCTTTTATGTGCAGATTTTCCCAGCCTTCCCACAGCTTTACAGGTATATAATAATTTTACTAAAAGAAACATTGCAAATCTAAGGAATTCAGATTTGAGCTTAAGTACAACATAAATCTCAATGAGAAGGCTATTTTGCTATATAGTTCTATCATATCAGGGAATTAATTTACCAGAAGTGCAAGAGGAGGTAGATGCTTCTCTCTCCCATGTAACTTAGAAACCTATGGTGAAATTTTATCTGAATATAATGGTACTCCTGAATTTCCTAGAATTGGAGCATGATGGGATGTTTTGGGAATATTGCAGTCCTTTTGCTTCTTGTGTGGCATGTGAACAGTATCCCAAAATAACAGATTGCAGAGCCTTGTGTTTCATTACTGGTCTTGAAGCTTTCAGCCTTGAGATTCACTTTGCAAGTTAGGGGAAGAAGGTAACACTTTGAGATTCTGAATGTAAGTCATGTAGTTTGTAGGTCTTTTAGCCTGGTGCATGCACTGGGGTAAGCCCAAAAATGCTTAGATGGCATGTGTTATAATGAATATTGTTACATTTGTATGCCATTTGAAAAATGTGATGTTTTTAGTGCATAATTGCAAATTATCTCATGCTTTTATAATCAGCTTTGCCAGGGTAAAATGCAGTTAAATCCAGCAAAGTACAATATTTGTCCTAGAGTTAGACAGTTGGTTCATTTAATCACAATTGCAATGAAGAGCTCGTTTCTCTTCTCAGTTTGTTTTCAGTTTAGTTTCTTTGCTTTTCAAGATGTGATGGCTGATGGTTTGGGGGATCACTTAGTATTCCTGTCTTGAGAGGCATGGTGTAGTATTGGGTAATATAAAGACTCTTGAAACTATGATTCAACCTCTCAGATCATATTAGGATTAGGATTTCAGTTGTGTTAGGGTCAAGTATTAAGCTTAAAATACATTTCTAATCTGTTTGTAAGTTTGATGTGGATTGGATCTGGGGTCTTGTCTCAAAACTTGTCAAACTATAGTAACTTTTGGAGAGATGGAAATATTATCCAGTATTCACATAAACCTCTACTGTCAGTTTGAACATTTGTAGTATTTAACACACCATAACACCAAATTCACTGTGGCAGTTAAGACTGAAAAATTTAGTATTTCTGTGTTTAAGGGCAATTTCTTCTCTTGGCCTGGCAAGTAATTTTGATTAAAAAAAAAAAAAAAAAAGCCAACACCCTGCCCAAGCCCATGAATTTACATGTTAAACCTAGATCACATCTTGAGCCTTTCACTTTCTCTGTGTTAGGTTTTTGTTTTGACTGCATGAATCAGGGCAGCAGTTTCCTGTCACTGTCTTTCGGGTGGACTTGCCTTTCAGACTGTCCATCATGTTTTGTGGTTTCCTCCCGTTTTTCTCCCATTTCACAGTGCTTGGTTTCTGATCTTCCCTCCATCCTTCCATTGTCAGCATCTACTTTATTTTAATCTTCTTGACAGGACCCTCTTATCTGTTCTTAGCAAGCTCCATTTAACCTGGTTTGCCTTGAGCAGATTTGTATTCCCACCTTCTGATTTCTCCCTAGGGCATGCTGTGAGAAGGCCCCTCTCTCCTGTCAAAATATAATATTTTGATAATTTTAAACTCTTAACATCTAGTTTTTCTGTTTTCCTGGCAAGACGAAACCTGGAGCTGACCACTGGTGGGAAACTTTAGGTTTCCCAAGAACATTGGTGGGAAATGTTTCTCAATCCTCCATTCTCCTTCCAAATACAGTCCTAGCCTCCACTAGTTTGAGACCTCCTTCTTTGCCTTTCCTCTAGCAAAAAAACCCAACACTGTTTTTTGTTTGTTTATTTGTGAGTCGCAGAAAGATTAACTTAAACTTTAAGGAGCAACATGTCATTATGGGTAAGAAATTTCCCTGCATCTCCCCAAGGGACTAAGGATTGCCCATCTGACTGACAATTTAATCTTGGAGGGATTAGACTCCTTGCTATATAGAATATGTATTCCACTAAATCTGAGTCTGGTGTCTTGGTGATTATGGTACATGTGAAGGGCAGATGATGGCAGGTCATTTCTTCAAGAGAAGGCATTTTCCAACGTTTAGAGGAGTTTTTGTTGTGTGTATCAGGAGCTGCCCTTTGCACTGGGCAGTGTTCTTGGGGGCTGGATGCAGCCTCCTTCATCCTCCTGAATTTGCCCCTCGCCTTTCAAAGAGCAGGCTGGATGCTGGCTCCATGCTAGTGGTAGAAAATGACTTTACAGAAGTGAATTATTTAGGGGCTGGTGTCCAACAGCATCTGTCTGAAACATCTCTTTTGGAGCATGTGAAGATTGATGGGTGGATCTAGCAATTGCTGAAACACATTGTTCAGTGGTGGTGCAGCTGACTTTACTGCACATGCAACCATCCGAGTTTAAGGTCTTTTTTTTTTAGCAACTGAAACGTATTTCTGGGGGAGCTTGAAGTGGTCAAAAATGTGGGACTGCCTTTTTTTTTTTTTAAGCTTCCTAAAGTTCCACATACTGAAAAGGATATAATATATGAGATCAGAATATTCACATTTTCTTTCATATTTTCAATGTGTATTAAAAGAAAGAGACTGTTTAGTTTCCTTCTCTTCTCCCTTGTGGCTGAATCCTTCACAGCAAAGAATTGGACTTTCTTTACTAATTCTCCCTGTTTGACATAGGCTTTTGCATTATTATTTCTATCATATCCTTGTAAATAAAGAAGTTTCTTTTCAGAAAACATTGGAAAGCTAATTTAAAATAAAATTTATTTTTCATCTTTGAGTAATTAAATTGCATGAAGTCAGAAGTATATCAGATAGGAACAATGAGCCTGATATGTTATTTCCTCTTTTCTTCCTTGTAGGTGTTTAAAAAACAAATCAGACCTGCAAACAAAGTAGCAATGGAAAGGAAGCTATAGTGTCTGTTGCAGCAAGGGATAAAGACTTTAATCTCTAATATAAATGAAGGAGACTTATTTTTCCCTTGATCAACAGAGAGGTCATTCGGAGACCCTGGTACTGGATTTGCCTTACGTGTATAGATTTTTAAATTGCAGTGTGATTCCTCACTTTTTAATAAGCAGAAAATTGCATGAGAACTTTGACAAATTAGCATTGCTATACAGTGACCTACCTTGGGGTGAAAAAGGAGGAAAAACCCATGAGAGTAGGATGATTAATTGGATAAAACATTATATTGTGGGAAAAAAATAAGTGGAGTCCTGTTTAAAGCGTATCTCCACTGGTAACATCCACACTTTTTATTTATTGTGTTTAAGACCACTGTAATCCATCAGAAGGTATATAATAGCACTTCAGTTCTAGGTGTATCCTAGTAGCTATTTTCCTTCTTTGTTAACATAAGTATTGGCTATGAGGAAGCAAGTGTGGTTTAAATTTCTCTTCATTCCAGACAAAATATATAATTAGTTTAAATTTATCCTTTCCTAAGGGAGAAATACTGCCATTGGTCTTTTGTTTCCCTTCCGTATCACCCAGCATTTGGCCAGAACAGCATGCTGTGGCCCAGCAGCAGTGGGATGTTTTACATGTGTGATATTCTGCATATTCAGAGTTGGCTAGAAATAATAACAAACTTTTGCCCCAATGTGACCAGACTAAGAGGTATCCACTCAATGTGAGCTTTTAATTTCTCCCCCCAAAAACACCAACCAACCAAAGAAAATACTTGGGTTTTTTTAATACAACAAGCTAGCTGAGATGTGCTGGGTCAGTACACAAACATATTGCTTTCCATGCAGCACAGGGACCTACTCTGTCCTGACTTTGGGTGACTCATAAGATACCTGCATGTTTGGGGTTTCATTGCCTTTTTTTTTTTTTTCTTAGCCCTGTACTTGTCCTTCTAGCCTGAAAAATTGAGATTATTAGATAGAATTTCAGTGCTGTGAGTTGTAAATCACATCAGGATTGGTCTCTGAGTTACCATTAGATTGCATTAGTCATGTGGTTTGAATATGTTTTATGCACATGAAAACATCCTAAAAAATCTTGAACTTTTAGAAAAAGATGGGCTTCCTGCAAGTCAAATAATTATAACTGTCCCTAGTTTTCTTCAAAGAACTGCTTCTCACTGGGTTTTGTTGTTTTGATAACATCATGGCATAACTGGGAGCTGTAATTTGCAACATTTTCTTTCAGAGCAAACTATGCAAAGATATTATGGATGTTTAGCTGTACTGTTTCCAGGTAGCTTTGACAGAGAGTCAACGACTCCGGTATCCATTGTGATGCTGGTGGGAGGCTGGGTAGGAGCCTGGGACAGAATGGAGAGGGAAGGGTGGCTCAGAAACATGCAAAACCAGGGCATACTTGGAACCTACGCTTATTCCCCCAGGGGATACAAAGCTCTACGTGTTGCTCTGCTTCAACAAAAAACTATGTTGTAAAGTATAAAGATTAGTTGAAAAGAGCATTAACAAATTAGAAAATTGCTTTTAAAAATAGGGGGAACTTTTTTCCCAAAAGTATTGATTGTGTTCTTTTCCTACTCAAGAGTGTGAAACGAAACAAGCAGTGGCACATCTCCAGGTTTGTAATAGTTACTTTCTTTTTCTGTCCTCTTTAGGACTAAATCAACAAAACACTCATTTATTTTTAGCCCAAGCTGGTTTATACCTTTCAGTAGACTTGAGAGATAGTTAAACATATTCCTGGGCCTTCATTCAACAGTTTGTTTAATGTGTTTTTTCTTTATTTATTTTTTCCCTGTTTGGTCTAGGGGTAGACTTCTCTAAACTGATGTTCTAAATTATTTTTTGGCTGCCTCAATATCCCAAATTATGAAGTAGTAGGGAAATTCTGTATCCCAGGGATATGAGTATTCACTTCACAAACTTTCACTTTCCCAGCACCTGCAGAAGCTGTGCATGGACACATCTACCTCTGTTCTCTTCCTTCACTCAAACTTTGCTTTCTAGTCAAACACTTCTGTATGCGGCATCCCTGCCTTGACCATTAGCAGCACGTAATTCTGGGAGCTTATAGTCACCTGTGAATTTTCTCCCTTTATGGCCACATATCCCTGGATCGAGTAACTTGCTTAAATTCTTAAATAAATATATTTAATTACTAAATAAATAAGTGTAATGCATTTTCATTCTTTGAGCATCCTGAGGTGCATAAGTGGCCTCCAGGTAACAGTGGCTAAAGCACACGGTCATTCTTTTATCAGGGAACTGAAGAAAGTGAAATATGCTGCTCATATGGTTGTATCGTTAGCTGAATGGCTGTAGGAAGTGACTGAAAGATCATTGCTTCTCTGTGCACCTGTCCTGAGCAGGATAAAGTGCAAAGATGCTTCTTGTAAACTCCAGCTCTGGGTTTGTCTTTGACTGGCTGAAGATCTGATGTTTGTGTTTTGCTGGCCTGTTATCAGTATAAATAGAAGGAAAAGGGAAAGGACAGGTTATTCTTGCTGAAGACAGAGCCGTCGGTGAGGGGCTGCAGTTGCATGTCAGTGAGGTTGGTAACAGTCCTTGTTTCTTCCCCTGCTCCTGCTCAGCAGGGAGTGTGACTTGGGTCAAATGCCTGGGAGAGTGTGGCATGTAAAAGCTATCTGCCAAAATGACATACATGTGATTTGTGTGATTCTCTACCTCCCATCCCTGTTTCTCTGTCTCAGGATAAAGTAAAGCAGTGCAGTATGCAGACTGCCTCGTGCAGCCACTCACTCCACCAGGCATCTCGGTGGTCCTGACGAGGCAATCTTTCTCCGTGAGAAATCTGAGTGTTAATAATATCTGGCAAGTGTTGTGCTGAAGCAGACAATTTTGTAACACCATCCAGGCGTGCTGAGGAGTTACACTGGACAGCGCAAGGAAAACACTTCATTCATGTTTGAATTTCTCACCTCTTTGTGGTCTCCTGGGGCAGTAGTGTGTTTCCCCCCAACCCCTTTCTTTTAAAAAAAAAAAAAAAAAAAAAAGTGAATGCAAGTGGTAAAGATAACCAGCCTTAATAATGCCTTCTGATGGGGTATCCGGTTCCGTAATGTCCCTAGGTGGATGTGAAGTATAGGCTGGGTGTGTTCATCTGGGCATACTGAATCTGTTTATTTGCTAAATGTAAGCCTAGTTAGTTATTTTTTATTAGTTATATTAGAAATGAGACCTTCCCCCTCCCCTTTGCCCCCCAATATTTCTAACTACTGTTTTTGTCCACAACATTTTTAAGCTGTTTTGCAAACATATGTCAGAAATTGGGCTCAGTTGAAAACAAAAAAAACAAAAAAACTGAGTTATGGTAAAGGAATAGTTTTGACTGTGTTTTTGGTGTTGTTTTATATAAATGGAATTGGGGAAAGGAAAAAAAAGGTGGACTAAAAAATGCAGCATTTCCTTGTGATATTTTTCAGTTTAAAAAAAAAAGATGTGTTTTATAACTAAGTCTCACTTGAAATTACTGGTGCTTGCCTGATCCCCAGGGGGATTTTTCAAGTATGGTTGCCCATGCCACTTAAGTATCTTTCCTCCTTAGCAGACATGGGTTGTGTGAGAAATTAGTACCTGTGCCATGAGATTTTTAGTAACTGTTTTGTTTGAATCTAGGAGGATCTTTTCCATTTCTTTAGGGATGACATCTTGGAGATCTACCCTATTGATTCATCTCTTAAGTCTAAGCTACTGTGGGGTAAGCATGTATGCGTGGGCTCTGGAATAACAAGCTGTATCTCAGTTAATCCACGGTATATGCTCATGGGTAAATACAAAGTAATTCAAGACTACTTAATTTAGGCTTATGAAAATATTTGTAATCATAAATGTATTTTTAATATCAGTATAGTTTTTCTAGGCCAACTAGCTGCAAGGGTTTATGGAACTGTTTTAGATCTCCATTGTGTTGCGTAAATAGGATGTAAACACTCAATGAAGTGTCTTTTACTCTTTATGTTCCCAATGGAAGGGATATTTTTGTAATACATATTCTTGAAAATTCTTAAAAGTAGTAGAATAGTTTTAGTTTTAAAAGACAATGTATTCCATGCAGGAAGAGATCAACATAGTGCTGTTCCAATGCTGTGTAAATATTTGTATATAAATAGAATAGTCTTTTTAAACAAATAACTCTCAGAATTAGACTTTTTGTGCAGATTGTGCACATAATCGTTTTCACCTACCAGTTTAGCAGTGCATCCACATTGTAATTTTATTTGCATGACACTATTGTACATGGTGACAACGGCAGAGGAAACAGCATTTCTCACTTCATGAAAACAATAATTTAAATGCTCAAGGGTATTTTGCTAGTGACACTTCTTGTCTTCCCTTTCTCTTTCTAATGGATCCATGATTGATATTACTGTCCAGTTTGCAGAAGGACAGTGTCTGGCAGTTCATGCTTCACTAAGCGGTTTCTAATGAAGTTAGAAAAGCTGTAAAGTGAGATCAAATTTCACTATGAAAATTAATACTCTTTCACAGCTAAATTATTTTTTTAAAATGAGATGTCTAGATGCACTGTACTATAAAATGGATGCCCTTCAGAAATCTACAATGAAATATCAGTTATATTTAATATGATACTTAATTTTTATTTCAGTCTTTTTATTTAGAACAAAAGTAAAAGTGACACATTGCTGTAATATTTCCAGACTACTGCATTATTCTTATGAAGTGGTAGGGTGCTTTGTATTTCCCCTGGCAGTTCTAAATAACCATTGTTAATTACTTGAATTAGAAAGAATTTTTCCTTAAAGGCTGTAGAAGTAAATCTGTGCATTGGAGGCACTTTCTGAGAGCAGTATCCAGCTTTCTGCACAGTTTCCCCATGCCCAAACAGGACAATACAAATGATTGATGCCTGGGCTGAGTTGTTCAGCTTTTTTTTAATTCTCCTTCTCCCTGTAATTTCCTTTTGCTCTCACCTTATGTCATATAAGGTGGTAGCAAAACAGCTGTCGTAGGATCTAATATGAGATATTCTGTCAGCATATGGTGGTAGTCTTAACTGGGGTATGCTTTGAATACCAATAGCTATTCCTGCTGCAGAATGCAGGTGGTAGGGGTGACTGCCAGGCAAACACCGAGCACTGCTTGAGAGAGACACAGCAGAGCGTATCCCAAATGCAAAATCCAGTTGGTGGGATGTTTCTCCTACTTTAAATGAAGCAGATTTTTTTTTAAATTATTGGTATTAAAGAAAAACTGTTAATACTGAAAATCAGGACTGTAACATAAGCCTTGAAACAATTTGCACCCTGAAAATAAAGTGTGAGCCTAAGCTGGTTGGTAGATCAAAGCCTGGAAGTGTCTAGGCATGTGAGCTGCTGACTATAGTGAGCAGTTGTGAAGCTGACTGGAAGAGCCAGTGGGACATGCATGTAAGCATGCAGCTCTCATGGGCTAGTTGCAAATGAGGTGGGTTATTGTTTAGTTAGTGAGTCCCAGGGTACCGCTGTGGTATTTCTTATAAAATCATGGTGTTTGGCATAATAAAGCATCTGTTTGAGGTATAGAAACAGTTTACATGAATACGTAAACAAATCATCTACTGGAGAACATTTAAATGAGTGAAATAAAGGAGAGTATCTGGATTGAGACATGACAAAGTTGGTAGGGAAGGGACAGTGTCATTGGGGAGCTTAAGAATGCGACACACAAAGATTTCAATAAAGCTCAAAATTTTGCTATTACTCAAAGACCCTCGCTTTTTGACCGGTAATGAGCTGGATTTCAGTTAACTGGAGCCAGCTATTGTTTTGCATACTCATCAGTTCACCTGTCTCTGAGGAACAGGAACATCTATCTACATGTGGTTGAGTCTTCTCACAGCTCGAGCAGAGCAAACAGCTCCGGTACGGCTCTTCTGGGACCTTGACATGAAAGCTGCTTCGTTTCCTTACGAGATTTAAATTCTGCCTTCAGATGAACATGTGTGACTTCTTGCTGAAGTTCCTGCTCCTGCAATTCCTAGCTAGTGGAAATCCATATGAATTTGTTACCTTCAGAGGGGTGGCTTAATTAACATGAGCTCAGACCTAGCCCTTAAGTGATTCTTCAAATTTTAGGCTTGTTTAACTTTTGAGCAAATCACAGATAAAGTTAAAAACCTGCTTTAGGAAGTGCAGAGTGGCTATTTTTGTTAATTTTGTTCCCATATTTCTCTAATCCACTTGTGCATGACTAAGCATGTCAGAATGAATCCCAAAATTTTGTCTGTTTCTGGAAAGGGATGCTGTGAGTTGGCTAATGGAAAATACTGATTACGTAGTTTTGTAAATCCATAACTTCTTTAATACAATGGCAGTCACAACTGTTACACTAAGGCTGAGATTTGTGAATTGAATAGAAACTATTTTTGTGTATATCAACAGCATGAGTCTATGAAATGCTTCTGTTCGGTAAACCCTTCACTGAAGTCATCAGAATTGATTTTATTTTATTTTTTCCTTTGTATGGGAATGCTTTATCTTGCACTGAATTTTTTTCACCAGAAAGAACCAAAATTTTATCTCCAGCATGATGTTCAGAAGAGCTTTCTAATTTAAGGTAAGCCCATGAAAGACTCTTACATTTTGGTATATTGTTTGAGAGATGAGGATAAACTTATATAAAAGGTACGTTGATGCTTTTGTCAGGCTACAGATGATATTGGGGATTGAGGGGTTTGACCTGTCTGTGTAATAAGATATCTAACTCTAATTAACCAACTCAGGCTTCTAACTGGCCATTAGGACTCTAAATGCCTTTTAGTGGCTACTGGAATTGCCATTTTTTGGTCATGTATTTTGTGGTGTGCTGGGCCTGTTGCTGGTTTGCTCACATTACTGCTCAGCCTCCATTCTCCTGGTCCTTTAACCTTATTTAGAAAAATTACATTTTTAACAAGAGCATTTGGCAAGACATTGTGTGGTGTTTGGAACCGCTCCTTATTCTACTGGAAATCTCAGCTGCCTGGCAAAGGTGCCATTGTTAAAACAGCCAAGAGATTACCAAGAATTAATTTATCTGCAAGGTTTAAGGTGAAGAATTATTTTTATTTCTCTCAATCAGAGGCAAGAACTGTTTTCGTGTGTGTGTGGGTTTGTGCTGTGGTGGTGGTGTTGGGTTTTTTGTTTTGGTTTGGTTTTTTCTTTTCTTTTTTTTTTTTCCTTAGTTTCCTTTTTTTTTTCATAGAATGTGCTGCCCTTCTGGGATCATCTGGGCATTTTTGTCCAAATTCCTTCCTTCTGCTGACATCTGTTGTTTTCTTCATTTAACTCTTCTGATTCAGGCTTGGGTTCTTGGTAGTAATATGCAATTTTCCATTAGGAATGTCATATATTTCGGAAATGGGATGTAGTGACTCTTCTGGGATAGTGTGACTGAGCAGTGCTGCTTGGCAAGAGCCAAACTCAGCCTGCTGAAGTTTTTTCTTCTCTTGATTACCTGTCACAGCTGACAGCTATGTTATTTTAAAACCATGACTCTGTCCTATCCCCTTGCTATGCAGTGCTGCTATTCGGGGTACATTAAGTGTTTATGTAATTATATTAAAGAGTAGAAATTTAATTGTAGGAATAGTATCTGTAAATTTTTGTTTGATGATGGGAGTGCTAGAAAGTGCTGTGGTAATCATCCTATACATTTAAGAAACCCAGTTATATGCTAAGTGTCAACTGAATATTAGAATCATATTACTAAACGTGAATCTTTGCATGGCTACTGTCTGTGCTTTTTATCAATTCATATAAACAAGGTACATCATTCAATTGTATTAAATTTAAGTTAATTTATCATTCTTCACTTAATTAGGTCTGCAATTTTGGCAACCTCCTGTTGTTGTAGAGTCTCTGAAGCCATCAAGACAAATGTTCATGATTTTATTTATTTATTTGTTTTTACCACTTTTCTGAGATGACATGTTTAAGGGACATGCCTTTTAAGGTGAAAGCTGGAGAAACCATTAAAGCATCATGTAGGTAAAATATTACCCTGAACCAGCTGATCTGGCTTTGAAATCATTGTTTTGTGTTACAAGTACATAACTAACTTTTAGTTTCACTCTTTGAACTTTATTGTTCATGGACACTGTGGGGCAAACAAGCCCATTCATACTGCCCAGAGAATAAGCCCAGAACTACAGAAGTGAAGAAAGCTCTATTAATCCTACCTCTGGTCCTTCGCCTAACTAACTTTTTACATGGCTGCTACAAAATCACTGACTATCTCAGTTGACTGTTCCTTTTTATGCAGTGCTACAGAGAGCACTGAAAGTGCAAGCTGCTTTTCTTGTGTTGGGGTTTTTTGCCCCCTTTTTTTTTTTTTTTTTTTTGTAAGAACCTAAGGCTGAAACTCCACAGGAGGAATTTAGTGAACATTAAAGAAACAGTCATTTAAAGTATGGAGAAAAGGCAATAAATCACTGTGCTTGGTAGTCATTCTGAACTTCATCTCATTTAAAGACTTTTTTCTATGTTGACAGAATAAAAATATTAATCTGATTTTCAGTGAGTCTCATTCAGCTGCGCTTTATGTTTCTGCCTGAGTTTTTTATAGATTTTGTCACTGTAAAAAAATGTATTACTAGGGGCAGGGTTTTAATTATCTGATTTCCTTATCCATTTAAACTTTCAGACTGATTTTCATCTAAAGATCATATCTGTCATGTATTTGATTATTGGATGTAGATCAGTCATCTGAAAATACCTGTATCGTCTGTCACATACAGGACAATGAAGTTCAGAAATTAGTATTTGCTGCTACTCATTTTGAGTTACCACATTTGGATTCAGTACAGTTCAGGAGAGCAAATCCACTCTGGTGGATCCTGCAAGGTGGTCATGGAGCTGGGCCACGTGCATAAGTCACATATGATAATATATGGAAGGTCTTAGGAAAGGAAGCAGGATTATCCTTCTCAAAGGCCCTGCCCAAGGGTCACTCAAGCAATACACTGTATATATATTTCCTTGTAAACTGTATGTTTGCAACATTTCCAGCACAGTCAAAAGAGTAACAAAAGAACCTCTTTGGTACAATTTTGCTGTGCAGAGCATGGGCAACCCTTTGGTCTTCCACGCCCACAAGTAGTCTCTTGCTGTGTAGAAACTAGACATCTCTTCAGCTGGTGCCTTTCTTCTAATCTTCCCAATAATTAAGTCTTCCTTAAACATTTACTGTGATGTAAATCTCTAAAGAAGTCAAGTTCACCTCTGCAGCAGACAAATACAATGTCTGCATAAAGGAAATGCACCAGCAGCATGCTATAAAAATGATTGCAAAGTGATGGTTGATTGATTGCCTTCATGTCCTAGGCTTGTTTATGCTGTTTTAATGGCCTGCAAGAATTTTTCTTCCAGCATACACGGAAAATGAAATACTGCCATTTGCAACACTGTTGGTGTTTTTGCAGCTGCTGCATCTGATGTCAGAGGCCGACACAGTTGGTGGAAATGGGATGTGGCGGGGGAAGAGATGCAGTGTAGGACAATGAAACTATTTTTAGCTAAATAAGGTACACAAATTGTAAAGATTTCAATCACCATCATGCTGCTCTGCTTTGAGATATGGTGTGCACACCCAGGGTCTGAAATACAGACTTGGCTTCTGTGTCTCTTACGCTGGTTGTACACGTAATGAGAACTGCTTAATTAGGCCTGTTCCACAGGAGCACTTACTATCCGCTTATGTAATGAATTTTCTGTAAATAAAAGTGTAGTACAATAATTGTGATGCATGATGGGCGTGTTTAGATAACCCTCCTATTATTTTAGGAAGTGCAGTACTTCAAGAAAACTTATCCCAAGGTGTCCCTTAAACTTTTCTTGTCTATTACCCTCTGGATTACTCTCCTATCTCCTTCCTTTGATATTTTAATCCAGTCATTTTCCCTATCAGGGCTCATTGCTTCTGCTTTTTTCCTTTTTTCCTTTTTTTTTTTTTTTTTTTTTAATGTAATTTAATTTTGTGGAGAGTTAATGCTTATCAGTCCTGTTTTACTATTTGAGAATTTTTGTGACCATTTTTCTTCTTTAAAATGAAAGTCTATGTACTTTACTGACTTCTTTTGTGTTTACTAGTGCATGACATTACTATTTTTTAACAGTTCTTTCTTGTTATGGTTTATTTTTCTAAAAAGAGCAGCACTGATTTTACTTACAACACCTTAGCATAATTGAGAAACATAGATATCTAAGTTCCTGACTGGAAAGTTTTGTCAGACTCTCTTCTAGGCGCATACTTGTTAACTTTGAACCTTTAACCAAGATTAGTTAAATTTATCCCCAGTTCATAAAAATTTTACTCTTGAAGGAAGCAAGCACTTGTTGGAATTGAAGCATGGTCACAAATGAAGCCTCTGGCGTTGGGTGCTTCTTTCTCTTGGACAAAAGCCTCACCTGTGAGATTTCAGCAAAACTTACACAGCATATGAGATCTAAATTGGTTTTCATCAACTATACAGCAAATGATAATGAATTAATTTACAAGTCATCATTTAAGCCCTTTGAGTGATAGCTTTAAATATCTATCTACTGTCATATGAAAAAATAGGTTCCCAGCTCTGCCACCTGCACACAGCCTGGATGATGCTGATTCTGCAGGGCTGGGGCTGCCTCATACTGAATTGTAAAAATCTAATTCTTTATGCCTTTCTTACTCAGCATAAAGCTGATAAAACAGTTTTGTATTTTGTACTTGAAATTTAGCAAAAGTTGTATGATTTAGCAGGAAAATTATATTTACTATAGAGTTCAGCCTGCCCTTCCAATTGCTTTTTCCCCCCTCTCACAGTACTGCAGAAACATGCTGGCAGTACAGCTGGAAATAACTGCTCCATTCCTTCCCAGCAGACCTTGTAATACTGATGCACTAATATAGCAGTGCTTTAGCAACCAAAGAAGAGGGAGGAGGGTAAGCCCAGATTTAGAAGTTCATTGACATGTGGCCTGTCATGTCACTTCAAAGATCTCAGTGAGATGCTGCTATTATGTGACTTGGGAGGTTTGTGTAGTCACGGTGGTGACTGAAGTGTAGTATTAATGGGTTTTAAATTAGTTTTAGCAGATATCAGTACCAGTCTATCCATCAGCAGGGAGTCACCTACCTTTGTTCTCTGTGGGCTCGCTTTCGTGGTATTGGAGGGGTCTCTATCATACTGATGTATTTAACATTATTTTTCAGCTTGTTAGAAGTGTACTGTGTCTTTGCCTCTGGGCACTTGAATAGAAATTAACAGTATTGGTATGTATGAGGTACTCCATATATGTTGAAAGAGAAAGTCCTTTTCCTATTACATGTCTAGCAAGCATGAAATGAAATTCAAACCTCTTGGGATACTTGTTTTGTGGTGGTGTTTTTTTTTCCATCCTTGTGCTATGTGTTGGTGTGAATGAATCTTGGTGCCCAGGGTTTATCACACACGCTGATGGAATTGGCTGTGGTCCATTGGTGCTGAAATTCTCTGCCGAGTATCTCTTTGTATGGCTGCCTCCCCCTCAGAAGCCAAAATTGGAAAAGAGCTCAAATTTAGGAGTATCTTGACCTTACGGCTCTACATCTTTTGGACTGGAGCTAAAGCCAGTTGTACTCAAAGGCACTAGAAGTTTGCATCTGGAAATGGATTTCAAATCTTATCTCTACTTTATTTTCTCTGGCTCCTCCATGAGCTACCCTGTACTACTGTGCAGTTGCTCTGACAGGCAAGACAGAGATTTTGTAATTAGGAGCCTTCCATCATATGGTGTCCCTGCTGCGTTTCATCGCCAGCTGTCTTCCCGGGGCTGAGGAAACTTTGCTTTTACCATGCTTCACACAGCATTAAACTGTGTAGAAAAGGCTAAATATTGTAGGCCAGATGCTGCTTTCCCTTTGCCTTTTATCAGCCTAGAGAGTAATTTCACTCCTGGGATGGCACTTTGCTCATGTTAACTGGTGCATGACTGCACAAGTCTCCTGTTCCTCCTCAGTCCTCCTGGTCCACTGGCACAGAGAGGAGGACTGTTTGCAGAGAATTATTTCCATAGGGGGCTGTTTGTGTGGGACCATCTTTCCTTGTGTGTTTTGGTGGATTTCATTCCAGCTGCAGAGCAAACACAGGCAGAACATGTAGTGGTGGTGTGTGTGGTTTGGTTTTGTTTGGTTGGTTGTGGGGTTTTTTCCTTTTTTTTCTTTTTTCTTTTTTTTAAGAAATCCTTGTAAGTGGAATGACAATGAGATCTCTTATTACCTTTATTATTATTATCTTTGAAGCTAACCTCTTTAGATGTTTTCTAATAAAACTGAAGTTTTCTGCAGTATCCACAACACCAAGAGGCATTATTTGAAGATGAACTCCTCCTACCCACTTTTCTTCTCCATTTCTATGTGGAGATGCTCCTTACCCTGCTTTTATCCTGCAAGGGAGGAATTTTCTGAGCCTGAAATGAAGAAGCAGCCCCTGAGGGGACTTCAATACAGAGAGGTTACAACTCCAACAATAATTTGGGTCAATTTAAATGGCATGTGGGTGTGGGTTTAAATAAATAGCTTTAACCTTTAGCTTACTGATAGAGCTGAAAATAGATACAGGGTTGGGCACGTTGGAATAAATGTGTACCATTGCTGCCAGCATTACTTTGAATAAATAGATCAGTCTTCAGGGCTGTCAAGCCAGCACCTTTGCCAGTAGAAGGAAATAAGATTTTTTTTTTTTTACTACTTTTAACTAGCAGCCAATTCTAAAAGAAGCTCTTTACCTTTTTTTTTTGATGTCTCTGCATTCACAAGCCTGTGCTTTGCAATTTGCTTCTATCAACTGAACTTTTAATAATATTCATAGATCTTTGTGGTTATGTAATTTTCCAGTTACACCTTTATGTAGAAGCTCCCTAACCAGTTACATCCTAAGGGCAAGATTTAGAGCATGTGTTGATCATTACTGAATGTTTAATTTTGTTTTTTTCCCCATTATTTGTGGCTCAGGAACTCGAGGTGAGCTCATGAAATTTTGCTTACATGCCAAAAAAGTAGTGGATGTGCTTAGCTTAGTAATAGTCCTCTAGTCTGAGGTCCATCACTGCTCTTGCTCTTATGTGAAGTAGGTATGAGATCCTGTAGTTTGTATCTACAGGTTGAGAGTAGAATTAACAGACGAGCTAGTATACTAGTATACAAACATGTATCTGGAGAAGAAATATGAACTTTGTCATTATTTTAAGCTCCTAAAAATATGAAAATTTTAATAGTATTGTAATGAGAGGCAGCTATGTGGCTGATTCTCAGAATTGTCCACAGAGTTTATTTTAAGTCAAAATTTGCAGTTAGTTGATGGGAGGGGAAGAGGAAGTTGTTCCTTTTCCATTTGATTTTTAAACATATTTTTCGGTCTTCTCAAAACAGAAGAACCACAAAACACATGTAATTGAAACATTGTGTTAAGTTTTCAAAGTGTGACTGGAACCCAAACTTGGATATTTCTTTAATAAGGAAACAAAAAGCTGGTGTTGAGTGTCAAAGGCTTGGGGAAATGTAGTTTCTGGTGTACCTTCTCCTTCATGTACCAGATGCTGTTGAAGGTCTGCCTTTAAGGCTAGAAGCAGTAGGTTTGGCCTGGTTTGTGTTATAAATGCTCATTGTATCCTGTAACCCAGTCAAGCAGCTGAGTGTCCTCACTCTTCAAAGCTGGAGTTGCATTTTCTTTGCAAAGGCTAGAAGTATTAAACAGCAGCATATGTCACCCACCCTTAGTGATATGCTCAGCAGCAGCAGAATTGCCTAGATAAATATGATGCTGATAAAAAACTAGGAACTTAAGATCTTGAGGAGACTGTGAGATTTCTTTGAGGAGTGCAAAGCTGTTTTCAGCTGCTGATTTGTTTCTGTAGCATAAATGTAGGCATGATAAAATATGCGGATAATGTTTCATAGTAACCATCTTCTAATAGATAATAATGGCAAATAAAAATAGTCATTTTTGGCGTTGGCTACAGTTTTAGTACCGTTTCTCTCTGCAGGTTGTTACTACTGGCTGTACCTGCTAAGGAGCAGATGAGTAATTACAAAGCATTCTAAGGACAAATAAATGCATTTTTACCTTTTATGCTTGCATAGATGGTTACCCCATTACAAATGGGTCACAGTCCTGTGTTCTGTAAAACATACCATATTCTCAACCCTATGTAACTGCGTCATACCATGACAGTATAAAGCTCTGTGGGTAGATGTTTTGGCATACATTTCCATAATGAAATACCTTAAATTTGCTTATGCAAAACAGATTGGAAGTGATTCAGTAATGTGTGAGCAGATTTTGCAAGGAACCTCTTACAAGAGCATCACATTGGTCATGAGCTTGTGATTTCATATTTTGTGAGTGTGGGAGAAGCTGTGGGGTTGCCAAGTCTGGGGGACAAACTGTGACAAGGTGCCACCAAGGACAAAAGCTCAAGAGGTGAAGTCCAGAGGGTTGGGCCTCATTTCACATCAGTGAGACCGTTCACCATACAATGGTAAGAACTGAAAGGTAGATGCTTGAAATAGAGAAATTCTTCCTTTTCAGGTTATCCACCAACTCTCTGGTGAATCAAGATGAAAAGAGAAAATAGGCCAGCAGGTTTAGTTGTTCTATAACTGTTTGCAAGGTTTTATCAAACTCTTCCCTGAATCAACTGCTTTTACTACTGTCTGATTCAGGTTTCTGGTCTAAACAGAGCAGTTGTCTGATTTGATATGGCAGATTCCAAATTCTAAATATCATGTAGCATAATCTGTAAACACACAGAGATATCGCCTACAAGGTGTTTATCTTCTGTGCCCTGGGCATTTTTTGTAACTTTATGTTTATCCCTTGGGGACTTCTACACTGCTTATCAGTGGAATATTCAAGGATTTATACAACTAATGAATGCCAGCCACAGCGAGCACTCCAGGCCAGTTGGTGTGTTATCTTCATCTGTAATTCCTGTGTTAAAGTTGGTTGTGGTCAGTGTTCTCTTTCCTTGGTAAAAGCAATATAAAATACGTCCTTACGTCTGTGTGGGTGCATACTTGTGTATATGTGCAGGGAGCAGTCTGCTATCTGTGTGTGTGTGTATATATATGTATGAACTTGTATGTATGCCTTGTATATGAACAGATGGAGGGAAGTTTTCTGATATGTGTGACATGGGCAGGTGTGAATTTTTAGTTGTGGGGAATATAAATGCATGTGTTTGTATATGTAGCTGTAATGAATTAGCACAAATACTAGAAAGAATAATATTGCAGTATGTACTCGGGGTAGTGGTGCACCTTGCAGCTTCAAACACTGTCCTGGTTAAACCACTTGATGTGTATAACTCAGCAGCCACCTTGCTCTCTATTACTGAGTACTCAGGGTGCAACGGAAAGGGTGTCATGGGGTAGGGTAGATTTAGGTTATAAGTAGGCACTTTCTTGTTCATTCCACTTGATCTTTTTAGATACCCCAATTATGGATACAGTCTTAACAAGGACCTCAAGGGTTATAACTAGAAGGAGAGGTTAAGAAAATTATGTTTATATTCATTAGAATAGAAGAGATTAAGAGGGGTCATGACCAAGGTGTACAAAATCTAAAAGGTATTGAAGAAAAAATGATGCCACCAGAATATTCGAGAGAAAATGAACACAGGGTAGGTGAAGGGCATATGACATTTTGATTGGAATTGTTTGTGGGATATTTTTACAAGGTTATTGCTCTCAGTGAGGAAAATAACTTATGCTGATCAGTGGGCTATAGGAAGACAACTTAGAACACAGATGTGTTAATGGCTGGAAGTATAGGATATGTCACACAGCTGCTTTTTGTAGCATCTGAGCAGGCTGGGTTTGGGTAGAGGGTGATGAATTAAGAAAGGGATTGAGCTTTTGAGCTTGACTGGAATATAAGCTGGGATGCAAAATGTTGGGAGAGGTAAACCCCCACACTTTCATATTGAAGACGCTTTGTGCAAACTTACTAATTGAAGTAGTGCTGTAAACCTCAGGCATTTGGGGTCTCTATTGAACAAAGACTAGATAATTTTGGTAGAGTAGCACAGAAAACAAATGAAACCTCTGATTAATTCTTCCTCCCATGTGCTCCTGTTTCCCACAATGCCTGTTGGGTACTGAGTTCTCCACAGTGTATATGGCTACCTCAAGTGTAGGGCAGGTAGACTGACTTCTGAAATCCTAGGGTGATCTAGAAGATATTTAGTCCTGCCAGTTTGTGACCCATTTCTTTAATACCTTGCTTGGAGGATAAAAAAAAAGGGGGGGAGCACATTCAAACCTTTTACCCAGTCATACTGCACTGATCCATGTCTGTATTTTTCATGTCTGCATATACTCTGCTTCTCAGATTTCTTTTATTAAATGATCTCAATATGTTTCCCCAGAATTCCATTTGAGATTTAAAGCCAAAGCTTTACTAATCAATGCAGCTTAGAGCATTTCAATCAGTTTAGCTGAACGCGAAATAAATTGCTAGTTCTTGGCTCTGTTAAGTGACTACAGTCCAAGAAGAGAAAGCAGTTATTTTTAGACTATTTTTGTTGCATTTGAAAATCTTTTGTGAAGGAGATTGCAGTGAGGATTTGAGAAAATGCATTTAACTAAGACTAAGGAAGCTGGCAAGCTTGTACAAAACTCATACTGGTTCTTGAGATTCAACCTAGAGTTATCTAAAGCTGGTATAGCTGAAGAGTTTAGTCTTGTGATAGGTCATTGGCTGTGTATAGAAGACTTTGGGGTTGTGGGTCTAGAAGACCTCCGTCCTGTGTTCTAATTATTCACACTGAATAATTGCCTGGTAATGTGGGTATTTGCTGTGTCCCTTCTAATCGCCTTTCTCCTATGCTATTCAATCCAGCTGTGCACTGCTTGGTGGGAAGATGGATGTTGGCGTAGTAGGGTACATCATTTGTGCTGGAGCAGTGCACATGGAAGGCATATCGTAGCTTCCAGAGCAACTCTGTAGTTTGTAGTGAAGGCCCTTCTGAAGTCAGTATATCTAAAGCTAGTATCTGCCTTACTAAAACAATGTCGTAAGAAACTGGCATGGCAACAGCAAGAGCTGTGCAATGGTACAAAGCTGGCAAGCAGAAGATGTATGGCTGAGAAGAATGCCAGTTGTGTAGCCACAGCTAAAATTGTGCAGCTAAATTTGGAACGACTGAGAAGCAAAAGTCAGTTACAGCTATAAAGGGTTTTGAAGTGACTTCCAAAAGCACTGCAAGTAAGAGGAAGGCAAAAGTCCAACACTAAGAAAGGGAAGCAAATAAATGGACTAGACAGAGAAGACCGAACTACCAAATGCCATTATTTTGCACTGCTCTTCACAGAAAGGTTAATAATTGCATCAGATCTGTAAGTGTTCCCTGTAACAAGGGGTTACAAGCAAAGGCAAGAACAAGATAAGGAAGGAGTATTTAGATAAGTGTGATATATTTGGGTCAGCATGGCCTTCTGAAATGTGCCCATCAAATTATTTATGGCTCTTAGAAGCTTATGGAGAATAGGGCAATTGTCAGAGTCTGGAGGAAACTAATCATAGTAACTGTCAGCACAGAGAATGGTGCAAGAGAAGGAGAGGTTTATAAATACCCAGAAAGTTAACAGAGCAAATTACTGAACTTGCACATACTTGTGAGCAGTAAATAATACCTAACATGCTTTATTAAGCCCAAACTAATGTAATTTTCTTGTCTGATTGGCCGAGTAGTCTGAAAGAGAGGAAAGAAGCAGCACTTTGTCTATAGCCAGGGGTCTGACGCTTGTTTTAAGCACCATGCTCTCATACCTGAGAGAAGGCTGAGCTCAAGCTTGTAGCTTTCAAAGTTTTTGATTATTGGATCAGTAGAAGCTTTTAGCAGAGGTGCACATTCCCAGGTAGCAAGGAATTCATTGGCCAATAACTGTTAATGGCTACACGCCTGATTTTAGCCAAATGTTAAGAGCAGTTTATTAATAATTAACTCAAATGTAATTGGACATTTTGGCCATGGGGTGTGAGAAATATCTGCTTTAATCTTCTTTAGTTACTTGAATGATGGACTAGAAAGTATATTTCCCAAGTGTGGATGAGCCCAAATCATTAAAAAAGAAAAACCAATTGCACACATGTAAAATAAAAAATTGCTGTCTATAGACCATTGCTTCAGGTGAGCTCAGGGGATGTCACCGTGAACCTCTGAACTGATGGGTGTCCAACAGAAGCTGCTGTGACACAAAGTTCACGAAGGACGTAGTCAACCGAAGAGGGAAGCAACAAAACCATCGCTAGTAATACTAGTATTAGTCTGTGGGCTACTGTACTCAGAAAATACTGCAACATTACTGAAGAGAGGTAATTTGGGGAAGTTGGAGGGAACAGTACTGGCATGTTAGGGACTATTTCAGATCAGTTGCTTAAAACAGCTGTGGCCTGTTGTTACTGGACTCAAAGGTGTGCAAATGAGTGGAGAGTTGCCTTGATAACAGAATCAAAATTTCAAATCTTTATGCACAAATGCATGTCATGAAGGGATTTATGCACTCATAAATCCAGTTACAGTCCTTACTTAAGCAGATGCTTCATTGTTTTCCTAACTTTTTCTCTACTAGGTTTCAAGCAAGTACTGAAAGCTCTTCCCCGAATGGTGTTTCTGAATTGCGACCCAATCTAACATATGATTGCAGTAGCATAAATTCTCTGAAGGGGGAGGGGTATACACATTAAAATATTTTTTAAATGTCTGTTTTTATAAATGCTTTCCTTTAATGGAAATTCCCATATACAACACTGTACTCTTCTTCTTTGCTCTCCCTCCATTTTTCCTTTCCCTGGTGTATTTACTATGAAAGAATTTTGCCTTGGGCAATAGCCTGTACTGTAGTGGAGTATTACATACAGAAAACTTATCTAACATCATATGAAAATGAGGATGGGAATCTAGAAGTAAGCTCTTTTAAAAATTGTCTTAAAGATAATTCTTTTTAAACATTCCTTAGTCTTTTGCATAAAAGTTGCAGAGTAGGCATTCTAGCATTGTATACAAGCGCTGGATTTATGCTCTGTAATAAATATAACCATAGGGTGCTGCATTGTTGTAATGATAGCCAATAATAGTAAAATTAGGAGAATTAATAATGACCCAGCTGGAATAATTTAGCACTGTGATAACTAAACTCTAACCTAATACTTAATGTATTCACAGAACTATTTACAAAGCATATTGAATGTGGGAGTCTGAGGGGAATCTTCTATAGAAGACAAAGTGAAATCCTAATCACAAACAAATGCTATAGCAAGTCATTAAGAGGATTAAGTGGCTTGAAATAGAGGTCTACGGCATTTTGGTTGATTGTTGCTAAAAATACCACTTGCTTCACTATTATTTTCTGTTTTCATCCTCTCTTCTGCTAGCTGTCTGTCATGCGGTATTATCCTTGTTTACCCAGCACTGCCTCATACCAGGGCTTTATCTGAGAGTTTTGCTGCTTCATGCCAGACCTGATTTGGGTTTTGCAGTCTGATGTGTTGGCACCAGTTGGTGATGAACCATTAATACCTTAATAATAGTGAGGGAGAGACTGGGTTCAGCAAATGCTGGTCTGAAACTAAAACAGAACAGTTCAAGATTTCTGGATTTTGTTAAAATGAGCTTCTTCTATGGTGTTTTAAACAGATAGCTTGGGTTTTAGTTTGATTTTTTTTTTTTTGTTAAGAAATGTATCTGCAGTTATAGCTAACAAGGTTTAAAAAATTTTCAAATTTCAGTGAAACATTGAACAAAGAAATAAGCTTTTTATGAACTTCAAATCATAATAGCTTTCTGAATAATTAATGTTTGAGACTTTGTCTTTTGGTCTAATTCTAAAGAGGCTATGGATATAACTTGGACAAACTTACTGAGTCAAAGCTTTTAAAGTTGCGTTGCTTTATCTCGGTGAATGTATTGTCACGTAGGTTGCTTTTCAATCTGTTCATGCTATCAGTAAAAGCCTGTGGAGAAGTGTGCTTCACCGAACTTCTAGATATATGACAATGCAAAGCAAGAGGTATGATTGCTTCTGGGACTGTTTAGTATGTGTAAGTTTATTGTAGCCCTGAGCACAGTATGCAGTAGTGTAAACTGCAATTCTGATTTAAATCCAAAAAGGAATGGGGAGTCTTGCAGTGATGACAACAGCCTTTTGATCTGGGTTGTACTAGAAAGTATGCAAAGTACAGGTTCTTGTAAGAGGATGAAGAGAAACTCTGTGCAAATGGCCACATGGAAATCTACATGTGGAGACATGAGGGTAAGGCAACCTTCATCCTTGCATCACATCCAGCTTGTAGGTGCAGGGCTGCCTGCAGCAACCTGCCGCACAACACCTGTGCTGTTTTGTGTGTGTATATGGAATAGCCCTAGTTTCAACCTGATTTAATGCACTCATCTGAAATATGACCACTTGTCATTTTGGGAGGCATTGAATTAAAATGTCAAAAAATGCCTTCAAATCACAGATTGGATTTGGGTGTTAAAGCTGGCATCAGACAGAAGAATTTTACACCCATACAGTGCTGTGCAACTCTGAGCTGTGTTTCTTTTGTATTCAGAGAAGACTGGCACTGAGAGACACTAGCATGTCTGTTCTGTTGGCATAAGGATCCATATTCTGCATAATTTTATAAATGTTGTATGGACTTGTGATCCTTGCTCAGTTCTGTTTTATTATGGTGGGAGCTAACACATGGACAAGGAAATCTCAAATTTTCAGGTAGAAAGTTGGGGTAGGCTCCCCCCCTGCCCCTTATCGGTTTTAAAATAAAAAAAAAAAATAATAAAAATCAACTGTATGTCCCAAATCCAGCCCCTTCAATGGTGTGAGATATTGATAGTTGATGCCAGATGATTTTTCCCCCAAGACAAGAGGTTCACACGTTCCATGTCAATAGCTGCTCCACTGAGCTGCAGACAGGAGCAGCAGGAAAAAATTAAGGGCAGCAAAATTTTAAACTGTGATTCAATGCATTCCTTCTCATGTAAGTTGAGATGCTGAATCTGCTGACCTACTGCCTCTCCTCCTTGGACGCTTCTTTCCTTCCTTTGCAATACAGTTACATCACGGTGGGAAATCTAGACTGTAATCTAGACCTAGTCATCCTGTTTTGAGGACACATGCATAAATATTGAACATACTAGTTACCGTCTATGTGAGCACCATCTCAGGGGTGGCTCTTTCAGTTTCTCTTGTTCATTCTGCAGACCAGTTATTAGTAGGCCTCAGTCAGAGAACTTTGAGGGAATCAGGAGCACAAGTAAAGCTCACAGCAGTTTGTTCTGCCTCATGCTGATGGCCAGGCTGCTCCAGGGCTTAGTAAACCAGTCACCATCTGGGAAGGTGACATGTTTAAGGAACATAGGCAGAAAGAGAAGGTATCTGCTTTGTGCTGGAGTTGAAAGACATTGCAAAATGGAATAGAATTTTCATCTAGACAGCAATCAAAACTAGCCTTATACCATCCATTAAAGTAACATTGTTCTGTGAGCATTAGCAACTAAATCGTATTATTTTGAGAATGCATACATAAATAATTCTTGAATACTTTGGTTATCCTGCATGTGGGAATGAAGCTAAAATGAGGATGGAGACTCCTCACTAATAGGTGTTTTTTCTTAACAGCCCTGCTACTCTGTCTGTGAGCTAGATTATTTTGAGCTATTGTCTTTCACTTTTTGTTTGATGTAACCCAGTGTAGTCCTACATTCAGTGGGCATTTAAATGACCAGGCGGGTTGCAATCTTCATAAATTATTACAGAACAGTGAAAGTTCATCACACTGCATAAAGTATTTTGGGTACAAAACAGTAAAGGAGTTTGCTCTGAGACAGAACTGGCATCTTTATCAAGCAGAAAAAAAATAAGATCTTTTGAAAATACTGTATATAATGGGCTATAAATGAAAGAAATGTACTTGTATATCAGAGCAATCCATTAAACACATACAACCTGCTGAGAGATACAGCAGTGTCATTGCTGTATAAATCAGTTCATAAACCCGTTTTTAATTTTTTGGCAGACTTATGAAGCCAATTATCTTGGTAATAAATATTCAGCTTTAATGGGCAAGTAAATAATTAATGTTATTGCCTTTGTAAATTTAGCTTTTCAGTTATAAATTAACATAATTAAGAGAGTAATGTTTCAGTACACATTTTACCAGCCAAATCTAAATCATGCAATTAAACTGTAGGTTTTCCATGTAAAATGAGTTGAGTTTATAATGATAAACTGCAGGCATAAATTTGTTTTTCATGGTCAGATTCATTACAAAAACATGAAGGAAAATATTCTGTAGCAGAGGTAATCAAGTATATATTTGAAGAACCATTAATATATATTTTAACTACTTTTTGTTGTCCTTCCACTGTGAAATAGAAAGGGGAAAGCATACTTCCCATCAGTCTCTGGCACTGAGATAATTGCCTGTATGTAATCGTAATGACCAATGTAAAATGATAATCGCTGGATAGTCATTGTCACATATCTTTGTTGGATTGCTGGTAAAAATGCTATGTGCCATATGGATCTGAAAAGATAAAAAATTGCTTTGTGTTCATTAACTTCATACTGACTTACACCATCTGAGAATTTGATCGTATGTTTTTTCCTGCTACTACATCATTTATTTTGTGATGTGCTTGTGCCATATTCCTATGTCATTCTTCAAGCTTGGTGAGCAATTGGTGCAGTAACGCTTTGCTTGAGATCAACAAATTATTTAGTAGGAGTATATAACACATTCTGCTCTGAATGCTGGCAAAATTCAGCCCTTTCAGTAGCTGTCCCAGAAGAGCAGAGCGTGTGGCTGGCTGTAGCTTCATGTTGGCTTGAGTTCAGGAGGTTGCATCAAGATTTCTTGAAGTTGCTTGTGAGAGACAGTTGAGGGGCATCTGAAACCACAGGGCTTCTAAAACTTTGAAGGTTCATGGACATGAGTCTGTATGAACTTGGGCCTTTCTCAATTTACATCTATTTATTTATTTTCACTGGGAATATTACAGGGCATTTCAGCTTCTGTGTACAGTGTCAGCTGACTCTTAAATTACTGGTTTTCATGAGAAGCAGAACCCAGAAAGGACTCTAACTTGCACATATAGATACACACATGCCCACACGCTCATGAAAACTTGAAGCCTGAAAATTTTCCTTGAGTCAAAGAAGTTCTGAAAGTTTCCTTTAAAAACCCAGACCTATAGACATCTCTAGTCTTGCAGTCTTTTCAGATTATAATTTATCATGGCCACAGCAGTCTATTTATAGTTATCAAAATGTTTCTAAGAGCAGCATTTTGCAAACTGCCAAAGGTTTGCAAGAGTTGTAATGAAAAGAGTATCTTGATGGACAGGCTTGCCCACATCCAAACCTGTTCATTGACATTTCCACAAGTTGTGATTTCATAGTCACTTCATGTCTCAGAACCCAGTGGGCAAATTTATCACTGGCAAAAGCCCACTGAAGTCAGTGAAGTTACACCAGAGATAAATTCAGGTCAGTGAACTTTATTTTAGTGGTGTTCAGTGCGTTTGCAGTGCTATGCAGATAGATAGCTGTAGGCGTTTTTGCAGTATGTAATTGTTTAAGGGTGAGTGGACTGAAAAGAATTTACCCTAGAGATGAATTTGTGCTAATTGACTTAAATACATGCAGAACTGCAGTATGGTTTTGATGCTGTCATTATTGGAGGGCATAGAAGGACTTTAAAAAGAGGCAAAGCTTACTGAACTCTCATGCATGATTTCTATGGGATTGTATTTCCAAAGAGATTTGATTGAACACAGTTACTTGCTGGTATGATGAACTGTGGGTGGAAGAGAGGGAATCCAACCACCTGATGCCACAGCACTTATCTTGTAAGCACTGCTAACTCTGTATGTCAGTGTGCATCTGTAGAAGACAAAAATTTTTATTGATGATAAGGCCAATTTCTTTCTCAGGTGCTGCCCTGTTATGAATAGTTTTTATCGGTATTTCATTATTATACTTTGGCCCTGTCTAGATTTAGATGGGGTTCAGGTGTATTGTATGGTTTCTTTGCCAGTGGTGGCTAAATGAGTCTCTTCATCTCATGCCAAGCTCTGCCTGAGCATAGTGATGTATTTCTGGCTGGGGTCTACTAATCATGGACTTCAAACGGAGTCAGCAGTCTTGAGCTGTGTCTGAAGAAAATTGAGTGTATTTCTTAACAAGGTTATTCTAATCTCTCTTACATTTGGTAGTCTACTTTTAGCTGCTTTGGTTTTGAGCACAAATCAAAAGATTGCTGTGAGACTACTGAGCACCTAATGAGATTGAAGGCTGTTCAGATTCTTGCTTTTCAGGCAGGCTCTGCTATGCAGGCTGCTGAGTGCTGTATTTCTTCTCCGTTCGTCAGGATTTACAGTGTGTGAAGGAAGCCAGCCTTTACTGACTGGAGCAGTGTGACACTGCCTTATTTTATGGGTGAATGAGAGCATTTCAGATAGTTTGGTGACTTGTTTTTGGAAAAGTCCATCTAACTTTTTCTCTGAGAGCAGACAGTAGGAGGTATTTTACGTGGGTGAACTCAAGATCTTTCTCACGTGGAGTCTGAGGCAGGGGTGCTTTCTGCATCTATACAGAGTTGCTCTGTGCTTTGCAGTCATTACTGAAGGTTTTCTGCAGTTCAGCATGTAAGACTAGATGGTCTGGTCCGGAAAGCATAGACTGGAGCGCTGTGCATGCACTTGGAAAGGGGAGAACACATTAAGAGTCTTACTTGCAGCTGCAGATGTGTTGTTGACTGTGTACCAAAAGCCCAGCTTCTGGGGCTTGTGTGTGCTCCTGTTTCTTCACTGTTCTTTTAAACTTGAATCAGCTTTCTCCAAAGTGGAAATTTCAGTGACAGCACGTTGTATATGGCTAATTTATAACAAAACTTGTCAAAGTTTGGAAAGTGACTAAACCCAATTGTTTTTCCTAATACAATTAAATTTGGCTTATAGCATCAAAGGAGAATCACATTTTTAGACTCTCAGGAAGTACATCAGAGTTTGATGCAGTGGATGTCTTTTAAAATCAAAACATTGAGAATAATAAGCTGAATTTATAATGAAGAGCCCTGCTCAGATTCTGGCTTGACAACTGACTGACAGCTGTGTGTCCTCCAGGTGCCACAGAATCCAATATACTTGTATTTTCTCTAACATTTGGTATACCAGCTTATCCCAATATGTTCCACGGAGATAAACAATAAAGTTAGAGTTAAATAAACAACTTTACAGATAAGCAACTTTAGAAAAGGACGAAAGGTTTGCTTAGCAATGACATTTAATGGTAGATGGAGATATGCATTTACTTATTCATTTTTCAACAGAAAGCGGGTTAGAAATGGCAGCAACACAAAGTGGAGTATCTCTGAAGAGTGGCAGATTAGGGCAGCAAAAATAGTTGTTTCTTTTGACCAATCTTAATGCAGGCCAGTAATAAATCTCACCAATTCCAGTGAGAGCAGAGTGAGGCTCTCACTGGATGGTTGGGAAATTTACTCTGAAGTATTCAAAAGAGAGTATTCAAAAGAGAGAGTCCTTGAATACAAATAAAATAAATAAAGGGGGGGGAGGCGATTAAAAAAGGCAAAAGGAAGGTGAAAACTTGTATGAGGAAGATACAGAGAAGTCTGGTTTGGGTGGCAAAATACAAATGCATGGAGTAGAAATGAGATTAAAGTTAATAGTGGTCAAGCTAATGCCTTTGATACAGAGAAAGAGTAAGTACAAGATGTTTATAAAAAGCTTATGCTTTCATGTACTGATCCTGTAATATGACCCACTTATGTGCTATCATCTGTGGTAAAGAGATTTGCAAGTATTTGAACCTTCTAGTAATAAACAACATTCTTCTTTCTGGAACATACCTGAATTACAGAAGATAGATACTAAGTCCACTAAACTTGCACACATATAAGTTTATCTTGGAATGGGTCAAAAAAGAGTATTTTTTCCTGGTTAACATAATTTATTCTGTATTGTTGCAGATATTGACAAATTTTGTTTCCCTTGGGTCAGTTGGACTTGTCACAGCACATCCCATGTCTGTGACATTGTAGTTGTAGAGTGGAACTTACAGCTAGCCAGAGGCATGTGGGTATGGCCACAGGAGGAGAGGGGCAGCTGGAAAGGAGATAATCTGCCTTAAGTTTTGCAAAAAGTCTGCCCCAGACTCAGTGAACGAGGGGATATAGAATGAGGATAAGGAAAAAGAAAGGCACTGACTTTGCCTTACTAATGAATTAAGGACTCTGCCATCCCAGATTTGGAAATAAAGCCGTTTAGCAAGCTGAGAAACAAGTTTATGGTGATACAATGCACTTTGGAGAAACATGTTTCAAATTTGCTATGAATAGGCATGATGGAGCCAATTACATCACAGTCAACATGTAAGTAAGGCTTGCACTTCAACTGTGATACTAAGATGAGTGATATGATTATTTTCTAGTTAGATTCCCATTTTAAGTTACAATAAGAGGAAATCCAGTTAGATATCCTCATATCAACAAGGTTGCATTACACAGCTGCCTCTGATATAAACCTGTCAGGTCTTGTTGAGAGAACTAAGTTTATTTCATTTCTCAATTATTTAGAAGATCTGACCATTTAAGTGCTAACTGTTTGATACCCATTCTCTCCTGAATCCAGGAAGTGAGTTAAGCATTGCTTTCTTTTAGGTTTGTTGTGGGGTTTTTTGTTGTTTGGTGTGGTGGTTGGTTTTTTTTGTTTGTTTGTTTTGGGGGGTGGGGGGGTGTGGTTTTTTGTTTTGTTTTGTTTTTCTTTTGGTTGTTGTTGTTGGTTTTTAATACTTTTTTCCCCATGAATGTGCTTCCAACACTTGTAAAGCATTATTTGACAAGGACATATGCATTGCTATAACTTTATCATTGCTTTCAATTGAACTGACAGAAGAAACAATCTCATGAAAGAGCTTTGGTACAAGGGCAGATGTAAATGTCTGAATCTAAGGAGGCCCAGAGATCTTATTTTATAGCATAATCAGATTGTAGTAGGAAAAATAGTAATAATAATAAAAAACCTTAACGGTATAATGCAGTGTTAGCAGCTAGACAGACAGTAACCTGAAACTTAATGCTTGTGAACTTGAGAAGCAGCCTTCATTAATGTGAGCTCCTTTCTTCAGCAGGCAGGTTTTATTTCAGACTGGAAGTATTTCCACTGCATATCTTTGATTTCATTTTCAGAAATTATTTACTTATATGCAGCAGCAGCAAGACTTGTGCAGTGTGTTAGCATATTCTAAGCTGGCAAGATATTAACCATACTTTTGAACCTCATAATGTAACTTTAGTAATACTATAGTGGGAATTGTTCATACAAGCATGGTTAACCACTGCTCTTATTTCCTTTTTCCTGGATACCCTTAGTTTGCATTTGGATTACAAAAGCCAACAGCGATCTTCAGCAGCAAGACAGTATTCTCTTACGTTCATCTCAATGTATTTTTCATTTTATTATTGCCTGCATTCTTTAATTGAGTTAATGTCCTGGAGAACTCCATCACACCACCAGCCTCCACTGAATTTCCTAATCATGGATGTTATCACTTCAATTGCAGTTCTGCTATTTCACTATTTGTTTTGTTGGCAGGGAAAAAAAAAAAAAAAAGCTTTAAAACAGCTGAGTGCCAGTAGTGCTGGTGACTTCTGTTTTATTTATGTTTTGTACTGAGCCATTGTGAATGATAAAGTATGTCTGGGACATGGACGTGGGCAATGCTCTAAGTGTTAGAGTTGGAAAGATGCCAGAGTTGCATTGCTACCAATTTTTTACCATTAGCGTTCTGGAAGGAGGGATTGAAATTCTCATATTAGTCCCTTCTTCACCAGTGTCACCTACACTAAATTAATGTGAGATCTTTACCAGAGATGGAAGTGACAGGATGAGTTGTTGAACCTATAGCTTCCTTGATGTGGCAGGTACAGAGGAACAAACCCTACGAAACACAGAAGCCATCTTCTCTCAGGCCTTGAGCTGTGAGGAGTCAGGAGCATCCTTTGAAATAACTGAATACCCTTGCTTTCAGCTGAAGCTAGTGTGGTGGGGTTGCATTAAGTCATGATGTCCTGAAGCTCAGTAGAAAACAGTGAGCTTGATCCTGAGGATATGGCAAAATGCAGCAGTTGTTGCCATCTCAGTTGCAGATGAACTAATGTCTAAGGCTGTAATTAGAAGATATACTTGTTAATCAATTGGTGTAATCCTCCGCTGCGTTCAGAGTCTGCTATGGGTTCTTTTTTCCTGCACTTGCAGAGGTGGTTGACCTTGTTAAATACTTAGCATTAAAAGTGTGCTGTCCCTTGCCTGTTTTCCAGTCTCTTTTTCTGGCTCTATGAGTAGAGCTCCTCTGTTTGAACATGTTTACCCAAGTTTAGTTATAGCAAAAGAGGAAAATTGAGACTGTATATGAAGTGTTATATATACCTGAGTGTGTTGTACATGTCTGCATGGATGCACACACACATGGATTTCTGTTTTCTTAATGGTCACAATAGCAGTAAAAAGAACAGAAATTTAATATTTAAGCAAGGAGATATGGTTTCAATTAAAAATTAAGTCACCAGACTCTTTAAATATTGAATCTTTTCTATGCCCAACTAATTTCTTCAATTGCAGTTAGGTAGGTTGTAATTAATTTTTGATGAGACAAAACTAATGCTAATTTGAGTATCTGCTATACTGTAATATTGGCTAGTAAATATGCTGTTCAGCTTCTAGATACCTCTTTTTGCCCTATATAAAGTTGCAGGTTCTTACTAACTTTATCTTATCTGCACCTTAAGATGTATGATGCCTGAAAATAAGGATGACTGTGCTAAGTCAGGTAAGGGTCCAGCCAGCTCCTGTCCTCACCTTGACAGTGATCAATAGCTGAAACCTAAAGAAAAGTATGAGAACGGTGCAAAAGTATAGCAAGGCTTCCTGTGAGCAAGTGTCCCCACATTCATTGCTTTGTGATCTGGGAACATCTCAAGATATAAGTGATGTCTTCACATTTATTATTTTATCTGATTTGTTACATCTAAAGTGTATAGTTCTATTGTAAAATTCATGCTTTCTATCAGTAAAGGACTGAGACTCTTCTGAAAGAAATACTCTCTTTTTACTGGAAAAATATCTTGTCTGCCTTTTCTGATTAATGAGAACATCTATATGCCTGCTTTTGTGACTTGAAAACTGATCTGATACCACTTAACTGTGTTAATTTAGGAATGTACCTCAATATTCAATCTAGGACTCAAGAAACTGAATGTAAAAATCTGAAGTGGTGGAATAATGAAAGTAATTTATAGTTTGTTGGCAGTTATCTCCATAGGTCTGATCAAAGAAGAATGGGGGAGCACAAAATTTTAGAATCAGAACTAACTGTAACTGTGGAATTTTCATTACATGGGGCATTTCTCTAACTTTAGACTTGGTTTTGTTTCAGACAGGAGCAGTTCCAGCTCCTACAGCAGCTGCACACTGAAATGAGTAGGATTTTGTTTCAGGGATGCTGGTGTCCTGTCTCACTGTGGGATGGTCCTGAGGCTCTTGGCTTGGACAGTGGCTCTGTCAGACCATCATCAGCCTGGGCTTTTCCAGACCTCAAGGTGACTGTTGACATGAGCTGGGCAAAGTGAAGGAAGTCAGAGGATTATCTCAGCTGTGTGATGGGCTCTCCGGATTTCTTGACTGTAGAAGGGAAACCAGTGGCCTGCTAGGACACTTGCCACCAAGTCAGTAGTGGCTTATGGGTGGTTTTTTACAAAGTTGTGCAGGTTTGGGCAACAGGACTTGCATACATTCTTTTAAATTTTTTTTCCCTGGATGGTTTTGAACCAAGACAAATTAAAGCTTATGAGAGTTTCCTTGTGTTATTTTTTTAGCCTCTTACCTTACTGTAACGCTGACTAGGAATGGTCCCTTGTTTGCCTCCTTCCCTCTGTGTGTGTGATGCATGTCAGCAGAGTGTGAAGGAAGCACATTGCATTCAGGCTGGAGCATCTGCACGTTGCTGCTCCTGGGAATTCTGGCCACAGATTTCATTTTATGTTGCACTGTCTTATATCAGAGAGATGAGAATGGTGCATTTTTTCATGACCAAAGTGCTTTCCCCTCCATGTCCCTGTCCACACCTTCTATTACTGCATGTTCGTAATAATCTGAGGTTTCAGTCTGGATCAGGCAACTGTCTGGCAGCAACTTTTCTCAGCTCATCACTGCTGTGCTATCATTCCCATAATGGTAGTGGTTGGAAGTGATGGAACCTTTTTTGTCTGTTTATTTTGGCCAAGAGCTGGAAGTGCGTGCTTCTGCCTGTTCTGTAATTTATTATCCAACCAGCAGTGCAGGAATTCAGATGGTACAGAAACTCTATGGACGTGCATAGCAGCATATTAAGGCAACATGCCAGCTTCTTGCCAAACAGATTTGCTTCCGATGAGTATTGGCAAGCAAGCTGTATTAAATAAGAGCTTAGAAAAACACATCTTTTCCAGCCTGAGACCAAGCTCGTGCACTCGTCTTGCAATGATGATCTAGTCCTATTATTGTTACTTCCAACTCAGCCGATGCTATAGTTAATGCACAAAAATGTAGCACTGATTTTTCTTTGTGACTATTTTGCATTACAATTTACAAGCAAAATGGAAATGTGGTTGTAACTTTGGTCTCCAGAGATAGAAATCCCCTAAAAGCAGTAGAATTAGGTCTTGCTGCTACCTGCAGGTCTAGCTACTGCAGCATCAGCCATTTCTATACCCATAAGTCACTCAGCAGCCTTTTCAACTGGCAGTCTGATTTTTTTCATGGTTAACTAGAAGAGGACAGGAACTGTGAAGGTCCAGTTTGTTCTTCATGTCTTAGTTTGAGAGGCAGAAGGTCTGAAAACATGTACCAAGAATTGCGGGGCTGGGCTCTGCTGTCCTTTCCTGTTGTGGGTATTTCTCAAGCTGTTCCACTTGTAGAATGCGTGTGGTATGTAACATAAACCACTTATACAAGGACTACTGAAGTAATTAGTAAATATATTTGATTGTACTGAATCTGTGGGACCATGCTTACTATGTAGACTTAGTGTAAAAAATATATATGTGTGTGTATATATATATATAAAAAGCAGTATGATACTAACTTTCAGTATGGATGGTTTTACATGCCAATTACTGAAATCTTTCTTCTTGCAAGCCCAAAACCTAATAGATTTTCCAGATAGCTGCAACCAGTTCATGGTTTCAGGATTTTTTGTGAAGATATAATGGGATTTTGTTGTCTTTTGTGCTGCCACAAGCTTTCTCTTGTGTAGGAGACCTTCAAAGAATAAATATGACTCTCTATCTTTTTTTTATCTTTTTTTTTTCATTGCTGTTTTTTCATTTCTAAGCAAAGTTAGATTACATTCATGGGTGCTGTGTTGAGTTTGTGAGAAAAGCATCTCTGAGCCCAGTTTAATGACATGAACCACCTAGTGCCTATGTATTCAATCTAGGGAGGTTGGATCCTACTCTTTACCCAGTCTTTGCCTGCTCTGTGCTGCTCTGCCTGGTCTGACTTTGCAGACTGTGGTGTCTGCATGGGGGAAGGATGGTCCTTTAAGTGTTTTCCCATACACGGGGAATTAGGGGTGGTTAATGCAATCACAGTGATGAATATTCGAACTTCTTATTGCCTCTCTGAGGTTTTTGCTTGCTGGCAGTGTTGCTGCCAGATGCTTGTCTCCATCTCGGTCTCCTCATCTAGGTGTCTACAGTGGGTCCACCATGTCCATGTTCAGTGCTGGAGTCTGACCTCTTGGAAATGCCAAGCAAATCTAGCAGTGATAGTGAACTAGAAAATGTGGTGATTCTGAGCCCCACCCTCCCAGAAAAATCGGGCCATTTATTTGTCTCTGACAATTGGTTTGGAGGCTGAACTTGGAGAGCCCTTCACTGCATAACAGGCTGACAGTCACCACTTCCCATCTTCTCTAAGGTCCTAAAGCAATTTCCTGTTTAGGAGCTTTGAATTCCTTGAGTGAGAGCCATTTTAATAGTGCAAAGTATTAAGACCAAGGTGCTACCTCTGCTTTTAATATGGAAGTCCTGTTACTCTGTAGAATTGCCATAGTGAATTAAAATATTCCCTTTGTGACGTGTATTACTTCCTTATTATGATATCAAACTAGAATAAAAAGCATTCCATCTGGTATAGTACTGTAAAGTACTGTAAGGCAAGAATAGCTTTGCACCACAGTTCCTGAATTCAAAGTTTGCCCTCCATAGGTGCCATCCATGATGGATTGTCACAGACTTTTTGTCTTGCCTTGGCGTTTCAGTCCTATCCGATGTTGTCTTACGTTTTGCTCTGAATCTGACAAATAACTGACCCTAGAATTAATGCCACACCTTCTTCTCTTTCATTTTTCTGAACAGCATCACTTGCAGCAGAGGCTCTGAAATACTGGGGGACGTTGCATCTTCCTCAGGGACACGGACAAGGAGGAGCTGGAGCCTCTGGGAAGCTCAAAGGAATTGCGCAGTTGGTAGTTGCCTGAGGAACTTACCTTCACACCAATGTTGCTCTGAAACGAGTTGTGTCCAACATTCAGGTTTGGTAAGGTATGTAACTTTTCATTTGCTCTTGTCTTTTTGCTTTTTTAATGAATATATACATGGGGAAAATAGAGAATTAGCAGCCTTCATGTTTATTGCTCTGTAGGTGCAATGCTCATATGTCCTCAATAAGTAACCTTTGCTCTCTCTGAGTTTGGAGAGCATTCATCAAAGGTAAAGTTTTTTTTTTTTAAAGTCTTGGGCTTGAGGGGGTACTTCCTGATATCAAGTGCTTTACTGAAAAAAATGCCCACCAGTGGTTGTGTTTTGCTGTTAGTGATGCATACTTGGCCATGGGCATCCACATTTTGAAAGTCCCACTCGTTTCTCACTAATGTCTGCAGTTCAGAGGGTCAGAGATGGGGGGGGAGGGGGTCGATGCTGAAAGTAGCCCATTTTGTAATACGGCCCTGTGCTTTCCTTTGTGCTTTGTATATTTTCATTGTTTGCCAAGAACAAAAACAATACCAAGTTTCTTGCATAATTTTATGGGCTCACTTTGTTGTGTAGTACTTAAAATTTTTGCATGTGTGGAGGTTCTCGTATTCAGACAAACATTGCCTTGGTTATGCTGTAATGGTAGCAAGTCAATATGCAACTATCCTTTTACAAGAAATTGAGGGACAGGGCTTATGGAATGTATTGTGGATAAAGCTTGTGCTGTAGAAGCATTTAGGGTAATACAGCTTCTGATTCTATGGCTTCTTTTAGCTAAGCCAGGTTATTTCTATGAAGGCAAAGTTTGCTGATAAGAAAGGAAAAACAAAACAAAACAAAAAAAAGACCACCTAAAATGTATTCATTCCCAGATCTCAGTGGAATGGTATCTGATGATGCTATTCTTTTTCATTTAACACATGGGTATAGACTTCTTTTGTATGACTGAACCAGCAGTATAGTCTTGTTGAGAAAAGTACAGCAGCAGTGTCACACCTGCACTTGGTGTTAGGGGCAGGGAAGGAAAAAGTCAAAGCTCTCTTAAAAACCTCTAAGAAAACATGAGGCATCCAGGTGCTTGTCCTGCTTTTGGTCTGGTTGCATCAGTAGTGTTACCTCTAGAAACTGTAGGCTCAAACTCTCATGCTTCAGCGGAGCTCTGCTGGTCTTGAGACTGCCTGTTTCATCCAACTACAGAAAAGGTTGGTGGGAATAGCTTAAATTAGATGCTTAACTATTAAATGTTGAAGGTCAAGAATGGTCTGTTCCAATCACAGAATATGCTGTTAATTTGTACAGGCATTTCAAGAAAACAACACTGTTGTCAGGGAGGAGAGGTTTCTGTCATTAAAACCACTGCAGAGCTGGATCCGTTTGTTTGCCTGCTTTGGTGGCACCTGGTTTCTAGAAGAGAAGGTTGTTAAACATTGCTCATGCTTTTGTTATCATCTTCACTTCTGTTTATTTCTGAGTTATGGCTCCTGTGATTATAATACCTAAAGGGAAAGGCTGTAAGAGAGGTATTTCATAATCAAGAGGACTCCTTGACTCTAGCAGAGAAATATTTTGCAATATTATAATGTAGCAGTCACAGCAATTTGTTTATCCCCTTTTCTGTGTGAGATTTGCAGCGTGTTAATCATTCTTGCAACACGTGTGTGTCTCCTGCTGGATGCACAGGGTGTCCCAGGGTATGTGAGGATCCTCACCAGAGTGGTTGGTTGCTCGTGTGACTGTGGTGCTTACCCTCCCTTGGGCAGGAAGGTGGTTGGATGAGCTCCTCATGTCTTTATCACCTGAATCATCCAACTCTAAGGTTCATGTCTGAGGCTGCATCATGAATAGTAGTCCAGTGCAGAGGTTGTACAAGACCTTGCAGAGCCTCACAGTTTCTAAGGAAAAAGAGCATTCTCCATACAACTGATGTATGCAAAACTATTATTTAGGCATTAAGGTCTAGGTTGGACTTTGGTTCTATTTTTGCATTTTACTTTGTGACCATCAGATCTAAAAACTTGGTTCTTATTTAAGAAGAGCTCACATTTGTGGAAACTTGATCATTAAGAAGAACATTGCAGATTGATAAAACTGTGCTAAGGTTTAAAGAGTTGAGAACACTGCTGTCATTCATTCAAGGAGCAGACACCTTTTTTTTCCTTTCTCTTCATCTTGGGGGCTTATGCAAACTTATCAGAATAATTGGCTACCATCAGCTTTATCTGTTCCCATGACACCTTTGTAAAACAGAAGTGCTACTTATCCCCACTCTACTGATGGTGAGTAAGGAACAGGTACTTCTAGGTCACTCTTAAGCTGTACATGTCTGTCTCTGATTTGCATGCAATCACAAGTGCAAAAGGTGCATCTGGTACCCACAGCTGGAGGCACAAAGATAGTTTGGCTGAATAGCTCAGTCTACAGGGTAAAGTACAAGATTTGGCTGTGGATCCATTTGAGGCCACTGATCTAAGCCAGTTTCTTCCATGTGTCCTGCTTTCCCAAGGAGTGGAGTTTTTAAGAGATTATACTAGCACCAAATGACATTGGGAACCATGTTAGCTCCATATCTCTTCTGGAAATGGCAACGTGTCCAAATCATGTTAGCTGAACTCATTCATCTTTGCAGCACAATGTTGTTTGCTCATGTGAGACAAGTAGATTCATTTTTAGCAGCATTTGTGCAGTTGTGGTGATGGTAATCTTATTGTATTAAATGGATCTGTAGATAACATGAAGAGTAATATTTTCCTTAAATTGCTCAATTTTTAGATGAGTAGAATCCGGTTAGTAAAATGCTCTGTTCTGCTGAAAAAGCACATTTAATAAATATGCAAGAGAAAAAATTTAAGTAGCCATTAAACATAGTTAATAAATTTTATCTTGAAAGTAGAATTGGAAAAAACCCTGTTCATTTAATGTGTTTTATGGATCTTGTAGCAATTAATTGTCTTCATTACATGGACATAAATCTTCAGTGTAATTCACCTTTTTCAGATTCATTGCTTTGGAACTTTTCCCTTTGTTTAGGTTGTAATATTATTTCTTTTTTTAACAAAAGTTGAATTTCAACATCACATTTTTTACCATTCCTAAATGCTTTGTAAATCAGTTTTAGTTAATAGAATCCCTTTGTGTTACAGGACAGTGCGGACGTAACGTTGCAGCTGTGGTGGTTTGAGATGGCTGAAGCCCTGCTTGACCTATAGTAGAGAAGTAGGCAGGTGCCCTTTTCTCACTCCCTATATTATGTGGTCTGATAAAAAGTTATTATTTCTCCCTTCAAATCTATATTGCTTCTTATGTGATTTCATTTATTAAATCAGAAACAAACATTGGGTTTATGTGACCATGGGTTTAGATGTCAAAATAAGACTTTAATGCCACTTTCCATTGACTTGGTGAGAGATGCAGGTCTACTGGTCGTGTTTGAAAATGTGTCAGTAAAATTGTCCTTTTACATTATTAGAAGGAAAAGTTCCATTGGAGCACAAGATATCTCTTGAATTCCCCAAGTTAAATTCAGAGTTGCTTTTTTAATAAAGTCTTCATTCTTCTTGACTGAAGAATGCACACCAAATAGGAAAAAAGGACAGTGTGCAGGATCACTGTTTACATATTTTTTTTATTAATGAGCACACTGAGTTTGTTTACATGAGTAACATTTATGCAAATATTTTCTAGTGTTTCTCTGAACTATTTTGCCAGGGTGAGGAAATAAAATGTCTATTATGTTTTCATGTTTTCTTACAAGATCAGCAAACTGGCTGTTAACGTATCAATTCCCTTGATGACACCACTTCTGCACCTATTCACTCAGCTTCTCCTGACAGTGGTTTTATTGAATCCATCAACCTGACACACATCAAAGCACCATTTCTGATAACAAATATCTTGGTGCAAAATGAATTAAAAAGCTGATAGCAGCAGCAGAACTGAGTTGAATTTCTGAAAGAAAATAAGAAACTCCAAAACTAGCATTAGATTCTTAAGATATCAATCACATAATAATAATATAATAATCCTTTACCTGTACTTTTGAAGTACGGAGAAGCCAATGGGTCTGCCCAAAGTCATACAAATGGGCTTGTTCTTGGGCTGTCAGCCCATGGAACTCTCTTCTGGACTCTGATGCTTGTAGCATTGCTTCAGAGAGCCTGATAAAGAGAGGTTTATTTTCTTCAGGAGACCTTTCCTCTGCAAAGATGAATGACCTCCTTGTAATTACACTCTGGTCTTTGAGAAATTCAGACTGAGGAGTGGAAAATACTAATTCTGAATGAAGTACACCTGCTTCTCTGAGAAGACTGCTTGGCAGTCCATGGGCCATATCCTGTTGAGAGTCTGAGGTGGAAAAGGGTGTATGTTTCTTTTAGCTGCAGATGTTTTGAAATTACCTGTCTCAAAACCTTCTTCTGAGAACATGTTTCCGTATCTGCTTGCAGCCTTCTCCAAGCTGTCTTGCTCTTCCCATCTTGCTTTTCTATCCCATGCATTTTTGCATCTCTTAGATGATAAGCAGCTTCAGGTGGGGCTGCCTTTGCACCAGTACTGCTCTCATTGCACCTGGGCTTGCTTGTCTCTTATTTTTGGCTAGCAGACATTATAAAGTATTGGCTAATGATAATCATGCTTTTTTCTCTGTGGCATGTCTTCTCTGTGGATAAGTATCCACTGGCAGTTTGCAGCCTAGCAAAGAGGAAGAGGAGGGCGGCCAACAGTTGATGTGGAAGGTTCATTATGAACTACCATCATCCTGCCACCTAGTTAAGGTGGCTCTGCTTTCTAAGCCTTATATCCAGCCTTGCAGAAAAATGTGGGAGAATTCTGCATTTACTTCCTCAAATAGTGGAAATATTGACAGAACAAAGCTTAGTGGAGAATGTCACGTGTGGGACTGATCACTCAGAATGCTCTAGAGACTTTACTGCTCTGCGTGCAGCTGTGGCAACACCCACATAGTCATTTTTACATTTTGTTGGACAAATGTTAGCTTAGTTATGCATTCTGGTTGACAAAGGCCCGTGTGTGTGATTGGGGAGTCACCCGTGCCCCATAAGCAGACAGGGAGCAACATTTTGTGCTTTTTTATGGTGATGGCTTGGTAGCATTCAAGTTCAGAAGAGCTACAGCTTGCTGTATTTTTATCCTTCAGGTTTATTACATAATGTTCCACAAGAATTGGCCTATGGTGTAGTGGGGGAGAGTTTGACGGGCATTGTGTAGCCCTGGGAGTGTAATTACCTGATGGAACAGCTCTGTATCTGAACAACCTCTGTCTTAAGAATCACAGAAATAATTGCTGGATGTCCCAGTACTCTGTGTACTTCAGGAGCCATTCTGGTCTCATGATTTCATGCTGGTCTGATTAGCTTGAGTTGAGCACTATAGAACCAGCACAGCAGAATTTAAGTGCCAAAGATGCCCTTCCTTAGCAGTGTAAGTATGTGTTCATGAGGGTTTTGCAAAAGCCCTGACCAATGTTTTTAAGCTACTATTTGAGGATGAGCTAAAGAAATGAACTTTTGGTGTAACTTTTCTCCGTGAAGCCTTTTCTTAGTCTAAAGGATACTACAGTGTGCAATGGAAACAGCCTTATAAAGCCACAACAGTAACTGCTGTGAAGTGTTAGAGATACTTCACTGTACTAACAGTGTCTATTTAGATCGGAAAAATCCTTTAGGCTGTTGAAGTTTTCAGTTAAGGTACCAGAAGCCTACACTTTTTATTAAAAAAGTGTGCATGCTTTTGTCATGGTTGCTGACTACTTTGGTGGTAAACTGCAAGGTGATGCTCTAAGAAATACCTAGGATTTTGTAAAGGCCCAGATCACTGGCTGATGGAAGACACTGAAACAATTCATCATGATATGGCTTCTAGTTTCCTTTTCCTGAGTTCTACCTCTGATAAACACAAAGTTCTTTCTTGTCCTGTCATGCTATTTTCTTTTCATCCAGGCGACTGTGTTTGGAAGCACAAACCTTCTGTACAAGTGCTTTAGATATGCTGCAAGTAATTATGAGTATGTTTAATGAAGAGAAACTGAAATACACTGAAAACATTTGAAAATAAGAGAGAATGTGTGCAGCCAAGCATTAGCTTTGAATGAAGAGTTCTTGCTGGCATCATTTAATAGGAGCTTTCCAGCTTGTGCTTTATGTGATAAATATATAGAAAACAGCAAAACCCAGAAAGTCAGGGTAGCTGGAGGTGAATGGGAGGAGAAGCAGCTGGCTTTCACCTCTGGGAGAAAAGGGACAGTGAAGTGAGCAGCATTTCTGTTGATGGGCTAATGTCCCTATTAGTCTTTGCCTCCCAGTTACTGGGAAGGGGACAGCAGAGCCCCTGCTGGCACTGACACCCTCTAAGCAGGGTAGCATCTTACTCCTTCACCACAGCAAATGATGTCTGTTGTTTTCTGCTGACTAGTCAGTTGATAACAGGGAGATTATTTTTTTTTTTTCTACTAGGTGGGCTTAATTAGCTCCATTTGTATTTTACCAGACAAGCTTGGTGCCTTTTTGAAATTAGTGTCTGTATGCCTTTTCCCATATCTTAGGAAAGGACCCCTGATCTTTTTGGAGACTCTCCTTTTCCTTTCTTCTCAAAACTGTTGTGTTTTTCAGTCTTAATGTTATGTGAAGAAATTAATTAGTTTTGCATCAGATGTTGTATAAAGACTTGAGCTGGGGGACCAACAAGTTGATGTGCACTCAAGCTGTGTTGTGATGATGCCAAAACCTGTGCAGATGGAGAAGCTGGGAACCAAAGCATTTGGAGTAAAGACTATAAAAGGCAACATGGGCCTTAGGAGAATGCCATTATCCTGGCAGACTTCATGCCTCTGTTAGGTTCTGGAGGCTCTCAGCTTCTCTCCTCCTGACCAGCAGTATTCTGGAAGATCTGCACCAGCATGCTGGGATAGTGAAAATACAAATAAAGATAAATCGGGAAGTTTTTTACTGACCTCTTTGTGTTTTATTTATGAAGTTGGATGGCTAAGTGACTCTGACTGCCACTGCAGCTGAGTGGACCTTCCCAACTGTTACTGAATTTGTGTCTGAAATAGGGAGGTTCTAAGTCGTTCTCTGCACTGTTGTGCTGTCCCAGGGGTTCCACCAAAACATGGAAGGCCATCATGCTGTATCTGTGCTCGCATTTCATTCTTTGATCCATTCTCTCTTGGGATTGTGACTGCCTCTTGGTCTCTATCAGTGTGGCCCACTGCCCTGTAGCTAATGACCACCACTGCAGAGGAAGCACACTGGCCTTCTCTCCAGCTGGACAAATCCCAGTGGCCATTGTGGAACCTATCCTGAATTAACTGGTAGGACAGCCCAAGTGATGGATACTGAGTTGCATAGTCTGGTGTACTGGAAACTGGTGCCACCATTTGGGATGAGTCAATATGAAGGATGGCAGCAGGAGTGGGCTGCACATTCTGAGTAGCAGTTGCTGTGCCTTGGGCAAGCACTGTGGACTTGCTGGACACCAAGTGTACTGTGCAGTGTGGGAAGCCTTTCTTGAGAAGGGAGACCAATTAGGTGGGCATTGCTGAGAATATGGAAGCCCCTTAACCTCTGCAGTGGGATTTGTTTCATGTGTGACCCCACGTGATCACACAGTACCACCATATCCTCTTCCATAAAGGCCGTATGCTCCTGTTGACTGCTGGAGCTGACTGGGGAGGGTGGCCAGGAAAGTAGGAGGACACTTAGCCATACATACAATGCAGTTTGCTCAAACTAATGTTTCTCCTCCTTTTAGGACCACTGAAAGAATTCCCTGCAGTGCTCTTAAAAGACAAGGAGGTGAATCAACAAGAAAACAAGTCTTTCTCATTAGGAAGGCTCATGGGCACCTGTCCTTGGCACAGGAGCAAGGGAAAGGGGGATGATCAGCCCTGCACTAGATCGCTTTCTGTCTGGGAGGAATTTCTAGTTGTTAATGATTAATTCAAATGTTTCTTGTCATGAGTACAGTGTGCAGAGAGTGATAAATCTGTGGTGGGTTAGAGGTTGAGGTTGCTCAGTGCTGACAATTAGTTTGAGCCACAGGCATTGCTTTCATTGGCATTTTCACAGCATTAACCCAGACCCTGTCAATTAAAATCCAGACACATTTTGATGAGGGACATCTTCTTCTAATGATAATTGTAATACTATCACTTTCATTCATTTAAAACCTGTCAGACAGGCCATGTTTCCTGCAAAATAACTATCCAAGTTTCACATTGCCTAAATAACTAGGAAGTATCTTTCATTTTTTTGAGCTGACATTTCATCAAAAATAACTAAAAGCAAATGAGGCCATAGCTGTTCCTCTTCGAACATTTCCCAACTTCAGTCATGGTAATTTGACTTGATCTTGTAAAATAAGCAGGTTTATTAGCCTTCACTTTGGAGTCTAATAAACATTTGATAATTGCCTAAAGTTGCTGATAGGTTTTTTTCTATTTATTATTAGCTTTTATAGCTACTTGACAGCATAGCTCCAGAGCATGTCCTAGGCAATGATCCATTTATGCAGTTCGCCTGTTCATTAGATAGTGGAGGAAGCCCAGGTGTAAGTGTTGATTAAGAAACTTGTCTGAGCTGCACAAGAAGTCTGCAACAGAATAAAAGGCAGAAATCCTGTGTCTGTTCCACTACATTAACTGCGGTAGGGGTTTATGTGTTTGTGTCTGTAAATATTATATTTAGAATTTCTGTCAGGCCATAAAAATGAGTATTTAATAGTTGAAATGGAAGTGATATATCAGATATCAATTGAAAATCCATTGTGGTTTTATTTTAGCATAGCAGGAAAAATAACAAAACAAAAATCATATTTAGTTTTGCATGAAAAAATACTGTTCATTTTTCTGAGAGCTGGTTCATAAGTTAAATCCTTTACAAACAGCTAGAGTAGGGAAGCAAAAAGCTGTATCAAGTAAAACTACCTAGATCTTGCAATGTGTTTGGTCTGTGCTTGTCCATACAGCTGGAAAGTGCTGCACTTCTTTTTATTTAGGCATTCTTTTGCTTTTGTGCTAAGGAGTGGATCACTGGCCTTTACCCAGATCACATTTATTTGTTTGTTTGTTTGATTGTTTGGTTGTTTGTTTGTTTGTTTATTGTTACCACATTCCTTTAAAGTCTCCAAATACACAGCACTTGTGTATTTAAAAACCTCATCTGTATTATAAATGGGCTTCTTCTCTGGTCCTTCTCTGAAAGGTGTAGAAGAAGGAACCCTGATTAATTGAAAGTACCTCTGGATGATATCTTAATATAAATAACAATAAGCCTGCCTTATTTCTATAGCAACTGGAATAATGTCTCCAGTTGTTAGTAGTTCAAACTTCAGGGTGTAGGATGGACTCTGAGTAGGAAATCCAGGAACAAAATAGTACATTGAAAAAAGGTTTGGGAATAATAACTGAGACATAAATGGACTTGTTCTTCTGTGACTGTATTCTGGAAGTTGATACTTGTGCTTTTAGTAAATAGATATACTAATCCACCTCCAGTCTGTGAGGGTTCCTTTTTTTTTTTTTTTTATCTGCATTCTGGTGTGTGTAGAAATGGCACTGACAATGTTGTGGAGCATAGTTTGGAGGCTGTAAATATTACAACATCTTTTTAGTGACCCTTTAGCAACTGAGCTATGTGTTTATGTCTCTCATTACTCTATTTTGTTTTAAGAGTGCATTTATAACCGTTAAAGGTGATCAGTAAAACCAGACCCACCTTTGCAAGTTAAATACTCCGATTTGAAACTACTAGGCTTAAAGAGATTCAGATTTGCTAGCAGTGATTTAAGAGCAAGCAAAGTCCATTTACATGGTATTTCTTTTTCACTTCTGAGGTTTGAATTGCATTGGAAAATTTGTCACATTGTACATTTCAGCATGGAAGTTACAGCTAACTGAGCATTATGTAGGAGCTGCCTTCTTACTTTGCAATTCACTATGTCTTACTGCAAAAGTAATTAATAGATATGGAACATGCCTAATTCTGCAGAGTGAAGTCTCCATGAACTTTGACTCTGAAGTCTAGCTATCAAGGTATATCTTCTTGATTCTCCTAACGTAGAGATATAAAATTCCCAATGTCAGATTTTTTTTTGTTATGCATGTGGAGTTGTTTTGAAGATTTATTCCCTAGAGACCCCACTGAAAAGATTAGTATGTTAAAAAGTGTTCAGTAGAGGCTTTGAAAAGGGAAACAACAGCACCCAACTGTTCAGCTGATTGGGTCTTTGCTGCCACTGAGAGCAGCTTTGGAGGGGAGCTCAGCTCTCTGCTCCTACCCATCTGTCCCACCCAGCTGTATGCACTGCACTGGGCAGTGTAGGTCACTTTTTGGCACCCTTTTCCCTTTTACCATTTATTGCTAGTTTTCTAATGGCTAAATTTGCTGTTTAACCCTTTGATGGTAGTATAGAAGTGGAAATTAGAAGGGCAGTGTTCCCCCCCCCCCCCGTACAGGCCCTACTGGGCAGAGGGAGGGGGGGGGGGTGTACGGCCTCCTCCTGTTTTCTTATCTTTTGTCTTTTAAGAATTGAAAAACCGGAAAG
>JANIJG010002937.1:162254-182342 GCA_024611175.1 Megaceryle torquata | reverse complement strand
CCAAGCGAACAAAACCCCAGAATCATTACTGAAAACCAGGTAACTTTCTTGGTTGACTCTAAAGTAGTACGATAGTGCAATAATAATGAACAGAGAAAACTGATCAAAAGAGTGAAGAATGTAATATTTAATGGTTTATTTTAATTCTAACTTGGACAATTTCAGTTCAGACTGAAAATTCGTACCTAAAAGCAACCAAGTAGGTCTGAAATAGAATTAGTATGTGCAGGAATCATAGAATCATTAGGGTTGGAAAGAACCTCTAGGCTTATCAAGTCCAACCTTCATCCTAACATCTATCTATCCATCAGACCATAGCCTGAAGTACTACGCCTGCTCGTGTTTTAAACACCTCCAGGGATGATGACTCCACTACCTCCCTGGACAGCCTGTTCCAGTGCCTAACCACTCTCAGTGAAGAATTTCTTCCTAATATCTAATCTAAAACTCCCCTGACATAACTTGAGGCCATTTCCTCTCATTTTATTGTTAGTAATTTGGGAGGAGAGACCAACGCCAGCCTCGCTACAGCCTCCTTTTAGGTAGTTGTAGAGAGCAATAAGGTCTCTTCTCAGTCTCATCTTCTCCAGACTAAACTACCCCAGTTCCCTCAGCCTCTCCTCATAAGGCATGCTTTCCAGACCCCTCACCAGTTTTGTTGCCCTTCTCCGGACCTGCTTCAGCACCTCAATTTCCTTCTTGTACTGTGGTGCCCAAAACTGGACACAGTACTCAAGGTATGGTCTCAGGAGTGCAGAGTACAGGTCTCCCTACTCCTGCTGGTCACACTGTTTCTGATACAGGCCAGGATGCCATTGGCTTTCTTAGCCATCTGGGCATACTGCTGGCTCATGTTCAGCTGGTTGTCCAGCAGCACCCCAGGTCCCTTTCCACCAAGCAGCAGGTTAAGGTAAAAGCTAACCACAGTACCAGAAGTTGGTGCTTCTTTTAAGGGAAGGATTTATGATATTTAAGCCTCAGTCTATAAAATAAAGAACACAAGCAGTGAGTTTTTAAGCCTGTTTGCCAAGAAAAAAGAGCTAGAAAGATGTAAAATAAAAATGAGGAAGTGATAAATGCAGACATTACTTAATTAAGAAAATGAATTTTACAAGCAGAGTGATATAGAAAGGAAACATCAGTTATGGAGGAGGGGGCATTGAGGCAAAGGACATTTGTCATGTCAAGTGACAATCAGATATCTTAAGTTTTCAAGCAGAGCATGGCAAAGAAGGTAAAAATATGCAAGAGAAGAAAATGAAGCAAGCACTGAAGGAATACAGAGCAGGCTTTTGCAGGTCTGTTGGCCTGATTTATGCTTTCACGCCCTTCTTAGCACACAAACATCCCTGAAATGAAGAGCCTGTTTTGCTCTCATTATTGTATATTCCTGCAAGCACTGTGTTGGGTAAAATCTGCTCAGCAGCAGAACTTGAAACCAGCTGTGGGATCAGTCAAAAGGTGCTTCAGCGGCCAAAAGCTGAACCATGTTGTCTATGCTTGTTCCCTGCCTGCTTTCTGAAGGGTTGTGGAGGAGGCAGTAGCAGCTGAGCAAGCAGTTTGCTCTGCTCTGAACTCGGGGTCATGCTTGAATGCTTGGTCTGCAGAGCAAAACCATTTACAAAGGGTCAAGAACACAGCAGTCTATCCCATAGCTCCCCTCGATCCATTTGCTGTGATTTTCCCTAAAAAATCAGCCTCCATTTCCTTATATAGAAACCAGAATGCAGACAAGAAGACATTGCTTCTGCTGGGGCACTCTTCCCAAGTTATTTACTCTGTGTGCCGAAGTAATGAGTCTGGGTAATGTGAGACCTGCCCCACACCCCACAAGTGTCGTTTCCACAGGGGTCTCAGGACATTGGCTGCCATAGTTTAGCTTCTGGAGAAATATTCATGTTCAGAGAAAAAGAGCTTTGGTTCTTTACTGTAGTAGTTTACAGTGATATAATTGGCAGAGTGGTTTGAAATAGGAAATTCTGATAAAATATGTGAGTTGTCTGTTTTTGATGCGATTCAGATGGTCTTGCTGGCTTCTGTCATCAAAGGGCTCTTACAATCCCTTGCTTCCCATGCACTTCATTTAAGTGTTTCTTGTGTTAAGTGCCATGTCACTTCCATTTCCAGAGCCCTTTCAGACCCATTTCTCTAGGGGTAGATGGCAAAGAGTAGTCCACAACAGAAACTTGTAGCAGTGCCTTTGCTCAGAGCTCCTGTGCTGGGGATCTTCTCATTTTTGTTCAGGGAGAGTAATTCAAACTCAAGTTCCGTAGGAGAACGGGAGGTGTCAGCCAGGCTGATTTTTCATCTCAGCTTGGTTCCTGTGGAAGAAAAACTGACTGGTGATCAAAGCTGAAACAGATACTGGGACATTGTGGTTAAGATCCGTGTCACAGATGGGGGCAAGGGATGTCGGTGTTACCAGGTGTAACTCATGATTTGGGTTACATCTGGTCCTCATGAGTTACAAGTACTTGAAAAAGAAGTCTTTAGATACTCTACAGAAAATCATGAAGGGCTTCACCCTATCAGCCTGTTGCAGTTTCTAGGAATTTATTCTGTTTTGAAGATTTATTTTTTTTTAATGCAGAATTTGCAGAAGCAAATTCATTCAAGAATAATGTCAGCTGCTTGAGCATATTTGTTAGAGCTTGTTTCTGGTACTTGGTAGTTTGGGGGTGTTTTTTTAAGTGATGCACGAGTAAACTGTTAATGTTACATTGTTGGTTTGTTGTTGGTTTTGGTGGGTTTTTTTGTGACACCCTTTCAACTGGCAAAGTTTGCCAGAAACTGAGTGCTCTGCAGGACAAGTGGCTGTTCATTCACAGGTCAAGTAGGGTTTTAACTCCAAAAGCTGAGAGGTATCAAATACTGTAGCTGTGATTTTGATTCAGCTTCTAGCAGCTCTGCAGCTGTGATTAGCACTATAAAAGAGACAGGAACTTTTGTAGTTCTACAAATTGTAGTCATATTTGGCCCAACTCAGCATGGTCCAGTTACAGCCCTTGGGGCTGGACTCTCAGAAACCTTATAAAGTTTTCAGGACTGCAAGCCATGGACTTTCCCCTTCTTTTGAGATTAATATAGTTTTTGCTTGTGAAATGCTAGAGAACATAAGTTATATAATATTTAGTTCTTTATCCTTTTATTCCACCTTATTTTAAAATAATGAAAAATAACTCTTACAAAACCATACAAACCTCATAAAAAATAGTTGCTTTAGGCATATAAAATTGTAGAATATGATCAGTCTTGAAGTCAGCCACTGCAAACCATGATTGTATTGCATAGAAGGGTTACAGGAAAGACCTGTGGTGGGGTGTTAGGCAGGACAGCTTCTGTTTTTTCTGGCAAGTGACAACTTCAGGATCTTTTCTTTAAGAATTCTAATTAAAAAAAAATATAATCTTTTTGATCTATTAGACCACAGTTGGTCTGTCTGTGATACACACATAAGATTTTATGGTCTGCAGCATTGCTGTTTCAATCATGTTTATACATCATTTATTTCAAATTAGTGAGACTTAGCAGGAGTCCCAAAATTTGCATCTGCTCCAGCATCAGGGTCAATAGGCAAAGTGGAGCAAAAGCACAAGGAATCAGGAAAGTATTGGTTAGATGACATTACTGTGTTCAGGAAATATCTTTAACTCCCCTTTTCTGTTAACTATACAGCAAGGCATACAGTAGGAGTGTGTTAATATGGAATCTACCTTGATTCAGGGTGGTAGGGAGGGAATTTCAGCTGCTGTGGGTTCTTACAGCTGCCTGGAACTGTGCTGGGTTACACTACCTGGTGATCTGCCTACTGGTATTGTGTGTCCTGACAGGATCAGCGTGAACAATATATTAATTATACATTCCTGTGCACTTCTGGCTTAGAATAACATGCTAGCTTAATCTTCCAGTTTGGTTATGCAATTTGTTAGATGAAATATCACTTGCATTCTTTCTATTAATGAAAAACCACACATAATCCCCATACCCTAAGTACCTGTCCTGATTATCTACCGTATTCATAAGCGCCACTTGCAGAATTAATTTGCCTAGTTAAAGTTTTATTTTGTATTTATTCTAATTGCCAGTGTTACTATTTTAAAATTTCTAACCCATTGCTGGATATTAGGTTTTAATCCTTTTTGCTATTCCCTAGCAAGTGCCAGGTCACATGTTTTACAAACCCATTATGAGTCTCTGTACAGACAGAACTGTTCACTGGGGCTGGCCTGTGCTTCCATATGGTGCACATTAATCACAATTTAGCTATGTAAACAAGGACTTGTATTTTATGCTGTATACAGCTGCCCAGTTTAGGTTGCATGAAGTTGTATAAACACACCTGAGACTGAAAACAATGTAATGTGACTCTCTGTTCTATAGAATACGTCAGTTTGCTAATTAAAAGTCTGCTCTCATGGTTGATGATCATTACTTTTTATAAAGCTCTGGAAAGCTATTAAGCAGGTCTGGAATGGTGGTGTGTGGTTTATTGTTTTTTAAAATTGTTTCCTGCATATCTTGTCTGTGATTTCATTGTGCTGAAGAGTCACTCTTTGCTTTTCAGTTATGACTTTCATAGAGTAAATCTGCAAGTATTGTTTCATAGTTGAAATGTTCTCAATTGTATATTCTTTTGAACAGCTTGGATTTAATAGCTGGTTTATGTTTGGAATAAACAAGTAAAAAATAAGTAAATGGCTGTGAATCAACAAAAGGAAAATAAAAACAAAGTCCTTGGAGAAATAAGCAGCAAAACTGTGTACCTTCTAACCCAGAAATTTGTCACTCCTTTTGTCCATGTGTATGCTCTAATTATTTTGCTTTGATTCACCTGTACTTCAGAGACTCTATCATGCTTACTCTAGGTAGGAACTATCAATAGAGCTAGTAGAAGAAGACTGATGAAACACAGCCTCTCTCCAGTAGTCACCAGTGTTGGTTTTTTTCATACACTATTGCAAATAGATAAGCTGTAGCATGTTACTTGGGCATAAAGTTGTCCAGATTTAAGAAAAGGTGTATTAGTATAGATTGAAAGAAGATCTAGGATTGCAAAAGCAAAGACTAATAATACTTTAATAGCAACACAGAAAACTGAAAAGGGTAGAAATACTCTATTTCTAGAGAATTACATAGCCTTTAACACTGTTAAGTCAGGAAGAGGCTTTCCCAAGGAATTGGTTACCTGATGCCTTCATCATTTCCTCCTCCATCTTCTGCACCATGTGCCTTAGGTTGTTAGCCAAGATGCTAATGTCTTTTCCTGGTCAAGCATAATTGCAACCATCAGCATACAGTCTGTTTCTATTGAAACACAAGTATTTTCCAAGCTCTTGTCTCTAAAACCAGAGAAAAAATAGATTTAACTCAGTGCTGTCCTCCTGCATTAATAATGTTATGAGAGCACAAGGTACCCTCAATTATTATTGGTGCTGTTGGTTCAGTGGCAGAATGTAGAGCTCCATCCTATGACATGAGTTAGCATGAAGAGTTCATATATGCCATAGAAAACAGAAATGTGTGGTTGCAAGGAAGGGGCAGTACCATACATCATTATATCTTTTAAATATAGTTATGAATGAAGAACAGCTTAAGAATATATATAAGAATACATGAATACATAACAGCTATAAGAATATATTAATACAGACAGCTGACATGTCTTTTTATATTGGTATTTTTCATAGAATTTGCTGTGACCAAGGGAGACTCCTTTCTACTGTGTTCTCAACCTTTCCCCCTTCCCTCACTTTTAGCAATTTTGAAGTCCAGGCACACACAACCCATTGTTTTGATCAATAGTTTTTATGGCAAAATCCATAAAACAAAACAGTCCCTTTATACAACTCAGAACAAATAATTTAGGCTGCAAGCCCTGACACAACTTCAGTTTAAGCTTGGCTGGAGGATGATGCTCTAACATGCAAAGAGGAGTTGTCTTGCATCAAAATTTAAATATAATCACGGGAATAGATGGTTGAGAGCCCAAAATGAGATGAGAGACATGAGCAACTGAGAAGAGCTGATGGGAAGGACTGTAGTGATTGCAAATGAGGCCTGTCCAGGAGGTAATGTGATTAGTGTTTTCCAAGAGCAAAGTACATTGCAGAAATGAAATGAAGCCTGGAGTGAGGTGGAGATGGGAGGGAATACTATAATTTCTCAAGTTTTATCTGATAAGAGCTTTATAATTTTCAGTTGTGGGGTTTTGGTTTTGTTTTGGTTTCATTTTGTTGATGCTTTTTGTTTGGTTTTTTTTGTTTGTTTGGTTGGGGTTTTTTTGTATTTTTGTTGGGGCAGGGTGTTTGAGAGTTATGAGATTTGAAAGTATGCTTGAAAGTGAGTTTTTGATCTTGTCACAACTGGAAGTACTTTATAAATGTCAGAGTCAGTGCATGAAAATCTTGGATACCACTCAGCTGCCTCATATGCAAGAGTTTGGCTAATGAGGCCACAGGAGAGTGGGCTACCCAGCTGCCCAACACGGTGGCCCTGCCTTGGCCAGCCCCCTGCTTTAGCACCTTCCAGAAAGGGAGGTGGTGCCTTATGTGCAATGGCAAACAAATTACCAGCCTTAATTATTAACCTGCATCCCTGTCATCCTTGGAAATGTTTCCGTGGGTGGAGCTTTTTGTGGGGTGTAGCAGAGTTGTGGGTACCCCTTTCTGTGCTCCCAGGATGTGGCGCAGATGTGTTGAGGGCTGGTTGGACTAAGGCTCGTGTGGTGGTGGTAGGACTTAAATGCCATATTCATACTTCCTCAAAGCAGGGCAAAGTAACCAGAGCAAGGGAGATCTGGAAGGGCTGTGTGGGGATTGCAGCAGTCACAAAAGGCATATTAGCTTTGTGAAGGTTTCTAATCCAAGATAAGCCAAGTAAACAATGTTATATGAGGAACATCTCACATCAGCAGACACTGAAAAGATCAAGATGGTAAGTTTTTTCTGGACAATTTTTTCAGAGTTTCATAAAGACATGCAAATTTGTAAATGCTCACTGAAAAGCGTGGGTTTTTTGCAAACAAGGATTACAAATTTTCAGTCTATTTGAGAGGAACAGGAGAGTTTTTACATGAGATCCCACAAGCTACCATTCACATGCTTGAATAACTGATTTATATTGGAGTTTGGCAAAATTACTTCATGAAGGTATTGAGCAAGGATAGTAAACTTCTCCTGGTTTAGTGTAGATGTATACTGATGACTAGTTTCAGAGTTCCAGGTTGAAAGGAAGAAAGTGCTAAGCAATGCCTGGGTTCAGCAGCATGCAGAAGCCCAAATCTTAACCTGGCAGACAATTTTCCTGAGTTCAAGAAAACTTAATTTGTGCTTTAATTTTTTGCAATAAAAGGTTTTGGACTGAGTTGTGATCAACAATGACACCAGTACTACCCAAACCACTGTGTTGTGTTCCTCTGCCACATTTGTCTTTACAGATCTTGAGAAGCTTAGAAGAAAAAGCCTGTGCTGGAAGGAACAGTAAAGGCACCTACGACAGTGCAGTTCAGATATACAGAGTACATCTAAATGCAGGAAGGTTTTCTGTGTGAAACATCGATTAATTAAGGTGCTAAAGTTGAAGCCATATTGAGGTCTGCCAAACATCATGGTGCAATAATTGATGTACTATTTTGGCTTTTCAGTCTTTTTACTGGGATATGATTTTTCTAACACACTCTGTGGCTCAGGATGACAGTTGTTCCTGCCTAGAAATTGGGTGGTAAAGTTACTCAAGGGTCTTTGTAAATGGCAGGTGTAAAACAGAAGCTGTACTGAAGGTGTATTAGAAAATGTTGCTAAACCATGTCTTCCCCAAGAGAAAACAAGGCTCTCCAAAGTGCTTGCTGTGTAAGGCATAGGTGTGTTTTAGATAGGTTCACTCTAGGAAATGGTTTTGTGTCTCACAAGCAGGAATTTGTGAACGCAACAGTGACCGTGTAACTTTTTGGTAGATCCATTAAAACCTTTGCAGATAACATTTCAAGACAAGAGTGTGTAAATGTCAGTGAACTGCATATAAAATAGCAAGAATATTTTTAATAACTGAATAGTTAGGGGCACACACACAAACACAGCCCTTTTTCTTGGAATGCTTGATCTGTACTTTTCTTATGAAGGCAAGCTTAACTTGAAATACAAAAAACCCCAACTTCCTAGATTGTTTATTTTATAAAATCAAATTTCTGCCTGGTTTATTAAACAAATGTTGATGCACAACTTTGTTGAGGCATTGTTTCATGGTATTGATTTGGAGCACTTTACCACAACACCCACTTTATGTGTAATTTATGCAAGCAATAATTCAAGTGTCACCCATGATCTTGTCTGCTGGTCTTTGCTGGGCAAATTTGCTGAGTTTGTGTTTTGATGACTGGAAATAAAACTGGTAGTCAGACAAAAGCAGCCCTATTAAAACATCACTGCTCTGGAATCCCTAGGGGACAAGGAATTTGGGGAGATGAATGTGTTTCAATTGTTCTGGTGCTCTTATGTCTCTCATGGTAAAGGAGCATGCAAACAATGATTTGGAATTTATTTTCACTACAAAATGGACCTCTGATCCCTAGGCAATAAACAGGAAAAGAGGAAGCAGCAAAGAATCAAATACTACAGGAGCTCATACTAAAACAAAAACCTGAGATTTCTCTTGAGAATTTTGTATGGCTTTTCAGAAGCAGAATCTCAGATGCATCAAGCACTTTCAGTGTGATATTTTTAACAATTACAAGTCCAAATGTGTGCAATTACTGACAGTAGGACTTTTGTCAGGAATGACTGCACCAAGTTTAAATTAATGTACTCAGCCTTGTAATTGATTGTTTGGGTTTTTTTTTTAATCTTGCTGTGCCAATGACAAATTTTTTTCTGCATAGGTTTTATGTTTTATATCCTCCACAAATCACACATTTAAGACAGTTTTGTCCTGAAACATCTCTGAAATGCTGGCTTATTAGCAAGCCAGTCCATGCCAGATATGCCAGATTATTTTAATATTGATAGACTGTCAACAGTCAAGGTAAGATGCATTCCCTGTACTGTTTTGTTAAGGTTTAGTGGGACTAAATCACAAAACATTGCTCTGCTTGGAAATCGAATTGAAAACATTAAGATTACTTGTTTAGAGAAAGCTGCTTTTGCATTCTGAAGATTTTGGTTGTTTTTGCTCACACTTTGGGTGCCTGAACAATACCAGGCAAACTTTGTGCCTCAATGCTCCAGTACTCAGCTGAACTGGGATCTTACTTTTAAAGGATTTTTTCATCTTTCCTTCACAAAGCTCTGTCTTTGTCATAAATAGGGGATAGGAAAGCAAACTTGAATTTAGAATTATATATAACATTAATTTTCTGTGCAACATAACCATGAGCTACTAGACTTGCAGACAAGTTTTCTTTTTCTTTTTTTTTTTATGTGCTTTGCACTGAAGCACTTGCATGTGCATTCAGGATATTGCTTATTTCATTCTGGCACTTTTAATATGAACCTTGCCAGATTTTTATCCTGGCCTTGATAAATGGTTACCTGTAGGATGTGAACAGACAGTGTGTCGTGTTTCTGTGTCGGGTGTTGAAAGTGCCTTTCAGCTTCTTGCACCTGCACCTCCAGCATCTTACACTTGCTGATAGAGGATTACAGAAAGTAAGTACTAAAAACAAGACTTCTGTCAGGATTTTATAATACAATCCTGTGGTCTGCACTTTCTTTAGAAATTTTGGAAGGTTCTGTCAAGCAAATCAGGTTGATCACTATTAACTATGACTTCTTTTGTAGAACAGATTACTGGCTTTTTCAGTGTGTATTATGTTATGGTGCTTGAATTTAGCTGAGTAATGATCTGCATAACCTTATATCTATGCCTTTAGCGGGGACACAACTGTACACCTCTAGCTTGAATTACTCAATATATAAGTAGGTATTCTCAGTCTCTTAAAAAAAAGTTTAATTCACTGTGGTAAAAAAGTAAATAACTCCTGAAATCTAGACTAAGTAGTAGTATTGTTGGACATACCTTGTAGGCTGTCTTTCAGAAATTAGGAAAAGTCTGGTTCACTGTCTTTCATGCTGTATGACAGGCCTCTGACATTCCTTTATGTCTCCTTGCAAGTATTTTACATTCAAGATGGTGTATATGCCTAGCACAGAAAAAAAAAAAAAAAGAAAAATAACAATTGCAGTGACATAGGTTAAACTAATAGAGGCTGTGCTTTAGAGAAGGTGTGGAAGTGTATTTACACTTCCCATATGCTAGTGATTCTTGCCTGGAGCACGGCCTGTTGGATCAATACTGCTGTTTCTCAGCAGGTTTCCCTGGTGCCACCCCTGGCTGTGTGCCTGCTGTGTGCATGTCCAAACGCTGGATGCCTGTGCACAGACTACGGACAACAAATGCAACTGAGGGACTCCTCCTTCCTGCAGCTTTGGGTAGAGACTCAATTGAGATGGGCAAAACCATGCCTGTCCTTGTATGTAAAGAACTTGAGCCTTGCCTCTCTGGTCTTCTTGCAGGTTACTAAACACTTGGGATTTTTATACATTAACTTGCTGGAGTAACTTTCTTTGTATTTTTCCTTTACAGTAGACAAGGAAATGTGCTTCCTTGGAGCACAAGACACAGAAGTTATCGACGCTGCTTGATCTAGTACCTCTTGCTGTGGGTGCCAATGCAAATTAATGTGTTACATCCATGGCTACAGATTTATTTGGAAGGCTAATCTTGAATACCAGAACCTGTTACATTTAGGAATGCTGACATGACAGGGGGAGAAGCTTTGCTGAATCTTTAGGAGAGGGTTTGCCCAGATAGGTTTTTAAAAACTGTTTTCTTATATTTCTGCCAAAAGAAAAATGTTTTTGTCAAAGAAAAATTAATCCCATGGTCTTGCTTTCAGTCCTAAAACACATTTACTGGTTTCATTAATATAGACAGTCTCAAATTTAATTAATTTCTTTAATGTATGTTGACTTTATTCCTTGGCTATTAATATACAGAATGTTTTTAAAGCAAAGTGAGGTTGTGTGTTTTGACTCATATCCAACAGTGATATTTGGTCTCTAGAGGCAGGAAGAGATTCTCAAACCATTTAATATTATGGTACCAGTTAGTATTTAGCTGTTACTAGTTAGTTACTGAGTGTCACTGGCAGAAGAGTGCAAGACCCTCAGTCATTAACACCTGAATATAAAAGTCTTAAAGAAACATATATTGCACTTTTTCTAAGCTGTAGGTCCATCCCCTGGTGTGTATTTCTGTGTGAATTATAATCAAAGTCTAGGAACTGGACAGTGCGTTGCTACCTTGCTTTGACAGCTTTTGGCTTTTTCAGAAATATTTTAGCTTCATACATACCGTAGCTGTCAGCATGATTCAGAGCCCTTGGAAGGAGAGCTTCCTCTGGTATTTGTTATTTGCTTAGCACAACTTTGACTTTATGGCTATGTATTTCAGAATCTTTTATGCCAGGGAATCATTTATATTTCAGAGATACAGGAAGGCACCTTGGAGCTTGCTACATGTCTTGATTGTTTTTTAACCTTAGCCCAGTGTGATCTTCTCTCTAAAGAATATTCTCACGTAACCCTGCAGGGAAGAATAAAGTTAATACAGTTGCCTGGCTTTAATACTGTAAATCAGAAGTACATAATGACAAGTCTAAGAAATGTACTAAAAATAATGATAAGACAGGCTTGTTTCTGAACAGTAAATGCCATTAAGCTTTGCTTGGAATTCTAACACCCATCTAAAATCTGTACCCATGCCCCACAGTTGTGTGTTGGGGGTTGCTTGCTTGTTTTGTACTTCGGAGGAGCTGACTTAACTTTATGTACTAGTCCAGATGCAGTTCCCCCGGAGGTATTCCTTGGCCAGACTGTAGGAAGATGTTCTGTGAAACTGAACAGAAATAATTGGAAAAATATGGCCAGCGCTCTTCCAGGGGCATCCTTTGTCTGGGAGAAAAGCAAGGACTGGGGAGGGAAGATGGCCTATTTTGTATGACTGTGAACAGGAGGGTGACTTTCACAAACAGGCAATCCAGAAACAGCCTGAGCTCCTTCTCAAGCCCAGCTTACAAGGGACACGTGTGGTTCTGAAGTGATTACAGTAAGGATTTCTGGAGGAAAGCTTAGCAGCGGGGCTTTCTCAAGGATTTTGGAGGGCCTGTGTGCTGTTCCTTCTGCTGGTTTCCTTCCGGAGGTCTTTCTTGGAGTCTGAATCACATTGGCAGGTGCAAAGATATGTCAGAGATAAAGGATACCCATCCCTATCCAGACCAGGATGCTCATCTGAGCCTATGCAGGACAGTTATGGTGGAAACTGGGTGTAGCCTTCTCCTCTGGGTATGGCGGGGAGACTTCCCTAGGGATGAGGGAATCACATATGCCAGGTATAGAGATTTGGACTGCATATATCATTATACCTTAAAGTAGTGACAGTTGCCTAGTGGAAGGGAACACAGATGCTTAATCTGTTACTACATTAGTGGTGCTTGATTCACATTTCCATTCACAGGCTTTTAGGAATAAATGTTTGCATTTTAATCTGAAAAATTTTGAATTAGAGATATGTGAAACTGCCTAAGAATCCCTTAAGAGATAAGGATGAATCATACATTAAAATAAAGGTCCTGCAATTGCTGACATGGTGACATGACCTTCGATTCAAGGCACTTTGGGTTTCTTTTCCTGACACTGCTATGCAACGCAAAACCAGCCCAAAGCAATATATCCACAGGCAGCTCTGATAAAGACTATGTGTGGTCCTGCTGGAAAACACAAAGTGCAGATTCAGAACTTGGTATGGACAGGGGATGGTGCTTGCCTAAGGCTTCTGGCTGTCAGAAAGGCAGAACCTTTGGGGATGGGGACATCTGCTTTAAAACTCTGTAATAAGTATGTGTACTTTGGATGAAGCTGTGTGGGCAGACTGAACCTGATGAGAGTGTTTAGTCTGAATAAGTGTGGTTTGTATCTAGAAAGCTGCCTGGGAACGATCACATGAAGTATCTCAGTGTCAGATGGGAAGTTAAGCACGTGCAAGCATGTGTATATATATATATGTATATAAAAAGAATTTTGCTTTTTTCCTCTTTGATGCGAGTGTTGAAGTGTAAGTCCATGTCCCTTCTGAGACAAGAAAGCAAGAAAATGATCAAAGCAGATGCTGGAAATGACAATAACATAGTACAGTCCTGATAGATCAATGATAAATAAAGTGATAAGCTTCAGACTACTCTGGGAAGAGAGCTGCCCCAGCAAGCCTCAAAGGCAGGATAGCCAATTTAACCCTGAGTCTAATCAGCTGGCTTTATCTAATTACTGTGCAGAGAATGACTGTCTGAAAGCTGCTTCTTTAGTATGTATCTGTCTCTTTTAGCAGCTTGTCTCTGGGGCCTGGTGGTTGGACGCAAAGGTTGGCTCATTGGGACAGCCCAGGCAAACCTCTGACCTATATATACTTAATTTTTATGTGAGTATAATTAGAAGGTGTACATGAACAATTAATAGTATGAATTCCTCTAGTAAACTGGATAGAAAATGCCAAGTATTGAGCAGCTTCCATCCATGCTGCAGGAGAGGGACACGCTGACAGAGCAGCTCCTGGCATGGAGGTTTTAACTGCCATCCAGAGCTGATGATTCATAGATTTCTCTCTTTACATTCCCTTTTCCTCAGCATATCCTGAATGTCCTGTAGACAAGTAAAGCCAAATAGCTCAGACCATGAACTCTTTACCCTTCAAAATACTATCATCCTCCCCTTCTCATTAATGTTGACAGCTCCACCCTAGCCCCATGTCCCCCAGACTCACACAGTGGTGTCACTTCTCGCTCTTCCCCATCTCTGAGGTTTTATGAAATGCTTCATCTTTTCTGTGCACCATCTCTTGAATGTATCTTCTTTTCTTCATTTCTGCTACTGACACTAACTACAGCATCTATCTCTGTGGGTTTTTTGACTTGTTGAATTGTCTCTTATATGTAAACTCAGGAGGATTTACTACAACTTGCATTCCCCTCTCCTTTCCAAACTTGGCCACACCAGCATTCACCATAGACTGGTGCTGGGTCAAGGGAGAAACAACCAGTAAGAAAACAGGGAACTGAATTTAATTTCAGGGGATGACAGTGCTCATTATGCCTAGAGGAAACCATGCTTTTGTATTAATCTAAGCATGAGATTTCTTGGGTTCTTCATGCTATTGCTTCACTTTTGTGATAGATACTACTAAGGTGAATGTTTTGGGGTTGTTTTTTTTTTTTTTCTTTTAGAAGAATATAGAGATAGTGAAATGTCAGTTGCTCTTAGTTTGTCTGAATTTCACAAACAAACACTGCTGCTTGATAGAGGGGCTTAAAAGGTTTCTGTAGATGAGTCAGTTTAAGAATCTTTGAGATATTTAAGGAAAAAAAATCAACTGTGGGTATTTCTGCCTTCAATTACACACATAAGGTGTATTCAAATATCCATACCATATTCAAATCCTGCCTCATTCCCTCAGCCTTAGGCCACTATATTTATGTCAAGGATTTCATGGAGAGAAATATGCAGTTGTGCTCAGTGTAATGCATGCAGAGGAATTGCAGTGCTTTTGGGGTGTGTTTATTTACAACTCTTGGTCAACCATAATTTGCATAATGACAACCATATTACATTCTTGCATGGGTTTTCATTAGCTAGCAGGTGTGGTTTATTTAGAAGTATTTAAATAAATTTATTTCACATAAAGGAAAGGCACAGAAAAAAGCTCTTTGTGTTTCATAGGGTTGCTAGGGTAGCAGTAGTAAAATATAGCAAATCAACAGTGAGATGTATAAGAATGAATACAGAGGCTATGGAAGGCACCAAGACATATTTCAGGCTTTATCAGGAATAAGGCAAACATTTGCACAGCCCTGAAAAAGCTTCTAGCTTTGCAATGAACTGCCATAAAATGGCATAATTAAAAGTTTCATTCTGTTTGATCCTTTTCTAACACCCAGTAATCAAACATCATAATCAGAACAAATTATTGCATTTGTATTCTGCCATCCACTGAAAAAGATGCATTGCTTGGTTTATAGCCTTATTGTGATTTATTAGGTCTAATTTCAGAGACTGGCACAAAAAAGTGAGTCAGATTCCTGAGGGACCTCTTGCCTATATGCAGTTGGTACCTTTAAGATGCATGTCCTTTTTTTTATATCCTTCCAGTTGAAACTTCTGGATTGTTTTTTAAATCCGATCAGAGTGTGCAGACAAAATCATGGTAAAGCTGAGGAGGATTGATCAGGATGTAGATATTCAGACTTCACTGAGGCTGGCAGCTTCATCTCTGATGTGACCTCCTGGTACCATGAATGAAACCACAGGATTAGTAAAAAGGTGTACACCGAGCTGCCAAGTCTCTTCTTACAAGACCGAGAAGGGGAAACAGCATTTCTATTCAGGGTACCAAAGTCAACCCATGAAGCACAGCATTACTAGTTGATTGTAAATAATGGAGCTGCAAAATTATTTCTGCCCAGGAACATACTGTTTGGCTGTGTTGCAAACTAATTTCCATATCTGTTTCAACATACAGCTGGGATATGACAACCATGAATTGTTTTGTTTGATATAGGTAGAAATTTTATGCAAAATAGGAAAAGAGAAACAGCAATCCAAAGCCAACATTTTAATCTAAAAACTATGCTTATAATAAAAAGTAAGTTGTGCCTAGTTTAGTGAACTTTTAGGGTATCTGGTAAAGCACCAGTCCAGCTCTGTCCTTTCTGAAGGACACGCTGTGGCATGCACTGGCATTCATTGGTATCCAGAAATTACCAGGAAGATGTAGGCAGTAGTCTGTTTCTGCTTTTCAACAGATGCGTGACATTCAAATTAAAATAAACTATGCAAAATAGTGGAAAATGTGCTGCAATTGTTGGAAATGTATGGGAGTAAAAGTCTACAGGAGGCAATACAAACAGTTGGCAAAATAAACTCCGTGTAAGGCTGTAGCTGATGATTTAATGATTGACAGTTGCCAGTTATTTGAACAGAGGTCGTGTTTCCACCAAAGTCTGCTAGACCTTTGAGGAGGGTTTTCTCGCTTTGTTATGAATCTTCTATTCAGCCTGATTTATATTCAGAGCAGTCTGGAAAGCTATGTTCATATGTCAAAACCTGGAACAGTAGGTCAGAGCCAAACAGCTGAGACTCCAGTAGAGAAGAGAAATTTTCTGAAGAGGATTGAGAGCTTTCTATGGGTTGTCTTTCTCCATGATCCTCCCTTGCACCAAAACCATGACCTCTCTTTATAGCTCCACTCTGTGGCTTGAGCTCCACGAGCAGAGGTGGTGTCTGGGGCTCCCTCTCTGATCAAATTAGCACAGATTAATGGTTTCCAGCACCTTGAAATAGGCAACTGCCAGACTTCTGGTGATGTCAGCTGTTTAGCTGGTGCCATTCTTCTTCTTTTGTTCTTTGTCACCTTACACCACCTGGTTTGGCAAGTTGACCATGTGAGCCATTTTGAGGAGGTACAGAGTAAACTTGTTGGATGCTCTGCCCAGGGACTGTGATTTATTTGTCCGAAGTGTTTATTAAATGGAAGATTGCCTAACTCTTTTCACTGTGTACAATGGCCATGTACTTAGTCTCCTGCCACCAGTTCAAACACTAGGACTTGGCAAGCACACCCAGCTTCTTAAAATGTAGGCCTTAAAGGCAAAAGTTTTTGGAAACTAACAGATGCCTTTGAACTTAGATTTAACTTGCAACTGTCACCTGGGTTTTGACAGATGGGTAATGAAAGATCAAGACAAATGCTGGTAGGAGTCTTTTGAGATGTGCTGCTATTAGCATTTACTCTGAACACATTTTAAAGAGAACATAAGACGAACAGTTGAATGTCTGCTAGTCATCTCACACTGGAGAAGTCCTGCCAGAGGAGGTGAAATACCTAACTCAAAATTCATTAGGCAGGGGATTGGTAATAAGGGAAGCACCAGAAGATGAAGTATAGCCCTGAACCAAGAAAAGAATAGAAGTGAAGAGACAGATCAAATCAGACTTCTTAGATATAGGTCTATGTCAGTCAAAGTTGTGTTTCCCGGGGTATGGGCTAGGATAAAACACCTGTAAAGAAGCCTCTGCTGGATGTGGTATTAGCTACAGATACATGGGACATGGTGGAAGAAATAAGATGTTTCTTAGAGTGACTGTTAAAGTTGTCAGTGGAGAGCGGTACAGAATAATGCAGATAAGCTTCTTTAGTCACCCCTGGATGGAAGCTTAGTTGCACCTTTGCTTACCCTGCACTGGGCTTTTGCAAATTTTTTAATATAACACTTTTACAAGAGTTCTGCATGTGATACATTAACATGCTCTGGTAGTCCCATGTTCCATAAGTAATGAAGTGCCAGTGAAGTTGGAGGGATTGTCTATTGAGGAGGGAGTTGCTTCACAAAACCAGCTCTTCTTTTCTGTTTAAATTTAACTGTGGTCCTAAAAAAGCAAAGTAATTTCTATTTCTGCCAACCTGTGTGAATCACCAATAACATAAATCAGCATGTTCCACAGTGATTGGTGACCAGGTGTGTGGGAGGGAATGAGCTCCAAGATTTACACTGTTTCGTACTCTCCTTTTTCCCCTTGCACTGCCCCATTTCCACAGGCAACAGAAAGGAAGAGGCTGTCTTGGGCAGAGGGACTGCACTAAATTGTGTGCCTCTCCTCTCCAAAAACCTGCCAGAGATCTGTTGGAAAACCCTTAGGAAGAGAAGGCTGCTCAAAGCAACACTGACTCATGCTGTCCCTGGGATCTAGTGCAGGCTGGGGCAGGGGCAAAGCAACTCATAGTGGCTGGAAGTCTGAAATAATGGGTTTTTTTTAGTTCCTGCTATGGTGGAACAGATGACCAGCTGGGTCCTCAGTCCCCAGGAGAGCACCCATGCTCCTCCACTGAATCCTCTTTTTCCTTTCAGTGAGCTTTTGTGCCTTTAAGAGAATCCAAAGCAAGAACAAGTTTAACCACAATAATTTTGTGGAAGACATATGCCTTTCAGTTCACTTCTCCGTCAGTGTTTCCTGACAGTTATCACTGTATTTTCTAATAGCATGTCTGTCATAAAATAATAGATCAGTGTGTGAAAACTGTGAGACCCTGGGAGAATTGTTGGAGGTCACAGGGTCACCTTTTTGGGGCTATCAGCAAAATTTGGAGCTCGTGACATACACAGATTAAATGTCTTTGTATTGATTCTGAATTGACTTCCTTGATTAAGTAGAGTGCCACTTGGTTGCATGATTGGTTTCACCATTTTTAATTTATGATTAAAACAAAAGCTTAGAAGTTAAATCCTTTGCAGTGTATAGACCCTTCCTTGGAAAATGTTCTGAGGCATTTAACAGACTTCCCTGACTACAGTTCAAATTTCCCTACATGGTTTAGATTAATTGTTATGATTATTTTGATATAAATGCAGTGAGGACTGAGGACTTTCAATATCCGAGCCTGTAAAGGTGGCAAGGGACCCTGTCTGTATGTGATACTGTAACAGAGATGCTTTCCTCAGGGGAACCAAAATAACCAGCAACTTGGAGAAAAACGTTCTCTTTTCACATGGCTTGTCAATATGTTAAGTGCTCTGGAGACAGTGCTTTTGTGCTTCTGCAGACATTAAATCCAGTATGTTTCATGGGCTGTGACAGTCCTGTTTTCAAGTGTTTCAAGCATTGATTGTACTTGGGATGATGTACCCTGTGGTAGAAACACTGCTGAAGGGATAATGCTGATGCTGGAAAGAAGATGGTGAAGCATTTTTCTGGAGTACCAGCCTTCAGTCCTTATGTTGTTCTTTGCATTGATGCTTAGACCATAGAGGGAACACAGAGATTTGAGAACGGAAGATAAAATCTGTAGTGAAAAATTTAGAAACTCCCACAAAATTTCTCCCAGCCCTTCTCACATTAAATTTGAGATGGTGGTAGTATGGGATTTTCCTCTCCTTTCCCCCTTGACTAGGCACATAAAGAGGTGATGTTGAAGTGAATGCTGTCAGTCCTCAGGTTTTAAGGCTGATGATTTTATGTTGTTGCTGTTGGGGTTTTTTTGTTGTTTTGAAAGATTTTGAGCAAACTGGAGAGGGAAGAGGTGGGAATATTCTCCAAACTGCTCTTACTGACTTCCTCCATGCAGCAATACCAATGTCAGTAAAATTGCAGTTCTGGCAGGGTGAAGGGGGAGTTTTCTGGGGCAAAGCTGATGCTCTGCGAAGCAATTCTTCAGGGAAGCAACAGCCTGATGGGAAAACCCATAAAAAGGCTGACATTACATAGCCCTTCCTGGCATTTCTGAGCACACAGTTCTCCCAGGACCTCTGACTCATGTGGAGTAAGACTTTTGCTCCCCTTCCTTCTTCACCCTGTTGCTGTTGGGCATCCACCTGCTTCTTCTGTTGGATCTGGCATGTGTTCCACCTGTTTAGTAGAAGTAATTGGTATTGGAAAAGCACCGTGCAGGATAAAGCTGTCAAGGGTCACCTTCCCCTATACTGTAGTTTCCTTAGAGACTGTAACTAAGAATAGTAACTTGTGGTTTTGCACTTGTCCTAAGGTGCTTTGTACGCTGAATGTAGGACAACATGGGGCAAGTTGGACATGATAGTTAACTGGAAGGTTTTAGGAGAGCCCTCCCTGCAGGTGGTGTGCAATTGTGTGGTTTTCATGCCTACTTCCCATCTGCAGGATATAACATCAGAAGAGTCATTTATTCTCTGGGGACAAATCAGGTGCAATCCTTGCTGCTTACTTTTAGAAGCAAAGCACACCATTCCCACCACTGACCCTGCATTTAAAATAAAAACTGTCCTGCAAATGTATTACTCATTTTTAAGAGAGAAATGTTGGAGCTAAAGAAATAGAATCACAGAAATGTCTGGTTGGAAGGGACCTCTAGAGGTCATCTAGTCTACCTCCCCTGCTGAGAGCAGGGCCATCTTCAACTAGAGCAGGTTGCTCAGAGCCTTGTCAAGCCTCACCTTGAATGTCTTCAGGGATGGGGCCTCAACCACCTCCCTGGGCAACTTGTTCCAGTGTTCTACCACCCTCATGGTAAAGAACTTCTTCC
>JANIJG010002937.1:138256-162154 GCA_024611175.1 Megaceryle torquata | reverse complement strand
ACCCTTTTTAAATGTAGGTGTACCATGTCCCTTCTTCCAATCACTGGGGACTTCACTAATTGTAGTCCAAAGAGTTTGAAATATATTTTCATACATAATAGCTTTCTAAGTTTGTGTGTATACATACATATTCCACAGTAAATACATATACTATTCAAAACCAATCTGTATAGTTACAAGGCTATTGTGATGAAAGATGTTTTGCTGCTTTAATGGTTTGACTTGCAGTCAGGTAAGAAAACCATGTGTTTGATCTTCACAAATGCAAATCTTTGTAGCCCTATTGAACCCAAAACTGAAGATCCAGCTCGGCTGGTATCTGTTATTTTCTGTCTTGTATTATGTAGTTGAATGCAATTGTCCAGCCTTCCCTACCTAAAAACCCAGAACTTAAAACTACAAAGCAACAGTAGTCTGAGGTCAGCAGCTTAACTATAGCTGCTCAGGTTGCATTTTTTCCAGCTTCCTCCAGTAGATTTTATTTTACCACCAGAGATCTGAAATGGGTGATCTTCGAACTGTAAGCATTGGTTAGAAATGCTCAGAGGTGCTGTGGGGAGCTGCCCTTTAGACATCATGTGCTGACCTTGTCTGAGCTGAGAGTCTCCCCAAGTGCTGCATCTTCACAGCTGAGCATGCTGGGAGATCCTCTCAGATGAAGATGCCAAGGTTGTCACCATCCTAATCTTGATAGTGCAGTATAATGTAATGGCAAAACAGCATAAAGAGCCAGAAAGGGAACAGGTCAAGTGACCCTCCCTGGCATTTGTTATGCATTGGGTATTTTTGGGAAAGCTGGGGCTGGATGCCCAGGGTTAATTGGCATTTAGCACAGTTTGTGGAGGAAGAGAACTGCAGAAGAATGTCCAGTGGCTGCCATTATCTTTAGTAGCATCTCAGAATTGGAGCCATGAATCATATAAGCCTAGTTATACTTTTTGCTTTTTGAGGCTTCTCTGTCTGCCATTCAGTATTCAACTATTGACTGGCCAAAAATCCTTGTTGAAATATTTTGTTCTCTAAAGATAACTTGGAGCAAACACAGTACAATCCATGTGTGCTGCAAAAATTCATTGAGGTTACACTGCATTGATGGCATGGTCCATCCCAGTGCAGCATCTTCCAGAGAAAACCCAGCAAGCCCAGTCTGTGTTTGAGATAGTTTTATGCAGAGAAAACCATGGAGAAATGCAACTGGACTAAGAATTCTCAAGAAAGAAACAAATCCCATCTGAAGGCAGAGAGTGTAACTGTTAAAAAAACTGTCTTTTCCATATTTATAGCTTTTCACAAACTTACCGGTATCGAATACAGGTGAAGGTCATTGCTTGGTTGAAGCTGTAAGGATAGAAATTGTATCCACCTAGCAGGTATAACACAATGGGAACGTGCCTTTTTTTCTCTTCCCTAGTGGCTGAGCTGTAAAAGATGATAAGCCTTCTACAGCTGCTAGCTGAAGATGACATCTATAGGTTGAACAAGATACACTTTCAATTTTAGGGTTCAGTTCCATAAATTATTAAATTGCTTTGATAAATCCACCTGAATTCAGTAAGGTGCTTTAGTACAATTTTGCCTTAGGCACATTAATGAGCCTTAAGCATGCATCTCATAATGCAGATGTGGATTTATAGGTCTAGGTTAAAGGTTGTTCTCCCTTTTCTCCCATTAGGATGGTGCAAAATGTTTCATGGGCATGTAACTCTTGTCAGATGCTTGATGTAGACATGCTGGGTTGGCCATGCAGCACTGTTCCCCATTCAAGATGCTGTTTGGCTCTATGGAGCACCCACTAGCTTTGTCTGCCCATGGAGAGCTTGCTTATTCCTAGAGGTCCTGGGTTACAAAATGCATAAGAACCATTGTGCCAGCCTGGATACAGTACAAAACATTATTTTTCATCTGTCACTAGTAGTGGATGCTGACATATGAGCAGTGAACAGTATGGAGGAAGTGATCCATTCCAGGGCATATGCTCCTAGATTCTGACAGTTTGTAGTTTGCAAGGACTTTCTGAGCCAACAATTGTATTTAGACCACCATGGACATGCCCTCTAAGAATGTGTTTTACTCCCTCGGAAAAGCATTTAAACTTTTTAGTAGTTTGTGAGCTTGGAAAATATCCACTGGGATGATGGCTAATTACAGTAGTTGCTGGTTATATATTTTAAAGTGATGCAGCTTGCTTTTGTAGTCAGCTAGAGATTTAAGGCTGAAAGCAGGTAGGAAAAATGCAGAATTTTGCCATCTGCTCATACTGAAGTCCATTGTTTTTGGTAAGTGGCAGTCCATTGCATTAATTGTCTCTCATTGTATGCACAATACCTAGCGGTATTGGCATACATTTTCTGCTAATAGAAAATGTCATAGTGTAAGTACCGTGTTCTAATTGCATTGGCCGATTTCCATCACAAGCATTAATTTATCGTAATACTGTTTGGAAATCTCAATGAATTGCTGACATGAGATTTGCCAGCTGCTGGAGGTACTGTAATTTGCCTCGTGTCATGTACCAGTGTTACTCTATTGTTCGAGTAGGAGCAGTACAAGGGCTGAATCGAAGCAGTGTGTTGAAGCATTTAAAAATAGCAAACACATTATTTTTATAAGTGAAGCAAGGGCAGAAGAAGCAGTGCTGATTTGCATTAGGAAAGAGAGCAGAAAAGGGTTTTTAAACTTTATTTCAAAGCTTCAACAGTTTTGGTGTAAGTTGACACCAGTTTTAGTGTAAGCTGTACAAACTCTATCTGATCTGAGATGTTCCACTATAACATCAAATATGGAAGAGCTGCGTGGAAGAAGAGGATGACTTCTACTCCAACAGCAGCAATTAAACCAGGGGTACAAATTAGAATGAGACTGATGCAATTCAGTGCAGTAGACTTCTAGTTCACATATAATCATAAATCTTCAGTATGAAGGTTATAAAAATCTTTTCACCAATATTTGTCTGCCTGAAAAATCTATGAAGCATTAGCAGCAGCTTGAAGCTATGAAGAGGAACCACTCAGCTTAATTTACATGTAAAATGTATACAGTACAAGCCACAAAAAAAAAAAATCTCTTGATGTTTTCCCATTATATAAATATTTGATGTTGTTTAGATTTCTTTCCCATTCTTTTATGGAGGGTTTTCTACTCAATTAGAGTTGGGTGGAAACACATTTTCTGCCCAGTTTTGTACCAGACTCAGGGAGACTGATCAAAATGAACAGATTTAAAAATTAAATTTATTGTTGAAAATTAGATTTATAGGTATTTTCTCTTTGGAGAATATGTTGCTTTATTTTTATTCAAAATAAAAAGTACTGATGTGGACTCTTAGAAGCTGTGAGGTGGTGAATGCAATTCCTGGAAACTTTATTACTCCATCACTGAAGAGAATTTGTTCAGCTAATTCTTACTTTTGCTGATAGGAAGTAAACATGTGAAAGCCTTTGTACTGTGATGAGGAGAATTGACCTCTTCATTCTTTATGCTATAACAGTACAGACAGTGCAAAGTACTCTCTGGAGAATTTTTTTTTTTAATGGAAAAACAATCCTGGTTTCACCTGACTTAAGATACTGAAGAGCAGCCTGTCTAGGTCCAACAGCCTGGCTGTTCTTAAACTTCTGAAGAAGCATAGCTGATGTAGTGTTTCAGGGCCCAGTCCTGAGCTGTGCAGACACATCTGCAATAAGACCATATCTGATTTTATTTTTTATTGGAGTCAGTCAAGACAAATTTGATGAGGGTAGATGAATGATACTCAAATGAACTTGATGAAAGTATAGTTTACCACGGCATTTCATTGAAAAAGAAACAGAGAAATAGGGTTGTTGGGTGAAATCCTCCTCATGTGGCTTCTGAGGGAAATGTTATGGAGTACAAAAGTATTTATATGACTTGAGTAAATTTGGCCTGCTTATTCCTACACCAGGTACTACCACTGAGTTGAAATATTTGTAATTTGCATTTTTAATGAAGGTAGAAAAAAATAGTTATTGACTGATGGAAATCCCTGCTTTGCCTGCACATGCTTGTAATTAAATTATTATATATATATATCATATTTATGCAGTGCACAGAAGAAAGAAATTCCTGTGTGGTACAGTCAAAGTCAACAGTGCAATTCAAGTTCCAAGGGTTCTGCATTTTCTTGTAATATTCCAGTACACTCCAGGAAAAAATCTCATTGCAAAGAAATGCAAATAAAACCAAAAAGGCATGGAAGTTGCTGTTACCTACCACTTACATCTAAATAATGATGATTTTAGTAACAAACATACAAACAAATTTCTGGCACCAGCATTTTCAGTACAGCAAAGCAACATTTTACCAGCATTCCTAATCAATGTATGCAATAAACCAGAAACTCAGCTCAGTACTACTTAACGTGAGGCACTTTTTTTTGCCTTTTCTTTTTTCTCCATACAGTGTTTCATAAATAACTTTAGGAAGTGAATCTGATGATAATAATAATTATACTACTGCTGTATGAAGCTAAAGACTTCTTCAAGAATAACAAATAACCTGCTAGAAAAATCTCTAAGAGCTCCCCATGCCTGCCTACACTAATAATACAGTAGTGCTTTGTATGTACATAGCCTTTCTAAAGGCACTTCCATGTTAATTATCTAATTAAGTCTTACAATTCTCTTTGAACGTAAGTATTATTATATGTATTTGATGGAGGTGGAAACTGAAAAATAATGGCTTGCTGTCTAATGTTGATCTAATGTTACATGTCTTGATGGAGGGTTTAGGTGGGAGCACAGGCACCCAAAGTTCACCTTTAGGTAACAGAGATACCAGGACTCTCCAGAGGGTGGTTTAACCCACCTGTGCTCTACCTGAATTCTGCTGAGAGCTGAGATCAGCTGGTGGGAGCACTGGTGAGCTAGGTCTGAGCTCACTGTCCCTAGTGCTTTCCTGCCTAAAATTTGGGGTGGAATAAAAAACCCTTAAAGTCAAATCAGTAAAGCTCCCAACCTTGTTTGTATCAGCAGTCCAGCATCCAAGTTGTCTTTAGTGTATTTCTCAGTTGGAAAAGGTCCCAGCGGTTATAGGATCCACTCACATTGCAGATGGCCTGCAGGATCTTAGAAGCCATTAGCACCCAAAGGTTTTTCAGAGGCCTGTGTCACAGAGTGTCACATTTACCTGCTGCATTGTGGGATTGCGTCTTGAGTCCTTACCTGTAAAGAGAATGAGGAGATGGAAAGAGGGGTTTCTCTCACTCATTGCTTTCAGGAGTGCTTAAATTTCCATGCCTGTCAGCAGGGACCTAGCTGTGAGCAGCAAAGGATCTCTACAGGGGCCAAAGGGCTTGTTCATACTGCAGTCCCTGGGCTGACTTCAACACATACAGAGATAATTTTCAGCTAGACCTCTAAGCCAATGCTGTTATATGTATTTGGTGGCACAAAATTTAGCAGTGAGAAATATTTCTAACCTTCCTCCTGCCTGGCAAGCAGCATCCACCCTAGCTGGCTTGCTGTGCTGTTTGCAGTGTTTTGAAACAACTTGTATAAGCATCTGTGAAAGTGTTATATGTATAGTCTTTGATGAAGCTTCCAAATGAGTGGAAAAAAAAAAAAACACACCAGGAACAGAGACACTTAACATAAGAAAAGAAATATGTTTTGTAGATGGTAGTCTATAGTGATGACTGTTTCATGGAGTGCTCTGTAACTTTTTCTGGGCCACAGGCATGATACTGAAGGAGCAACACACCATAGGCAGTGTCCATCTTTGCCCTTCTTACTGTTCTGGTGGAAATTTCTTGATTCCCTGTGGCTGCTGATAGCTCTGGAAGATCTTAAAAGCAAAGTACAGGTTGTGGGCTACTGCTTTATAGCTATATTTCCTTTGACTTTCCTGTGCAAATTCAGTAAATAATTAATTCAGTGATTGTGGTTGATAGAGCTTTCTTCTGTGCTTGCAGTGATTCAGACATTACTTTTATCTTTTCTAAGTCCTAATGCATAGTTATTGAGTGATTTAACTTTTTCATTGGAAGCCATAGCTCTGAAAACTTAAGGCCTGGATGCTTAAGCAAAAAGTAAAACAAATTTAATTAGGTGTAGTTGATCCAAGAAAGTGTAGTGACAGAGGAGATTGAGAGAGTCATGTCCATGTGTGAACAGGGTGAACCACTGTAGCTGGGAGCAATTACCTTGGCACAGAGAAATCAGGCTGAGAACAGTGGTGACCTCATCCAACGAGATGTCCCTGCTGGGGCATCTGTCTCCTCCAGCAGGTAGATCTGAGGCAGTAGTTATTTCAGCTGCAACTCCTAAATCTACCTGTGAGGGTGAACAGGTGCCTTTTGTTACAGCCACCAGTGTCACTACCATCACAGCAGTGTCACCAAGAGAAGTGTGATATTGTCAGCTGTAAGGAAAATCTCCCACTAAAACTGTAGATTACATCAGGAAATGGACCATTTAATGGCACTGCTTGAACATGCTAAGGATTTTTAAAATTTTTTTTAATAATTTTTTTTTTAAATCCATATTAAACAATTTACAATAAAGAAAAAGAGAATATTATAATGCTCTTATGTTTCAGAAAAGCAGGTAAGTGTTAGAGGAGGGGCATGTTGCAGGGGTTATTAGTATTTGCTGTTCCCCTGAAGACTTCAAGAGAAACATGTGCCAAGCTGAAAAGACCGAGCTTTTCTGTTTCCTTTCAACTGCTTGCTGCAGGGGAAACCACAACAACTTTCTTCTTCTGTTGACTGCTGTAATGATGTGCTGTGCTATTGAGCTTCCAGGTCTAGCTAACATGGATCAATTATTTGAATTTGATGGGCCACCTGCTCAGGAAAATTCTGTAGTATTTATAAAAGACCTGGCAGTACTCTCTTGGCAGGAGATACTTTTATATTCTCTCCCATGGAAGTGCTGTCCAGGTTGAATTATAAAATGAATCATTGCCATGCTGGCAATGGGATGTTATTTGGGTTTTCAGGTAACACAGTATGACTTCCTCAGTGTGTAGTACTGGACAGGTAATTAGCTTAAAGTACATGCTGAAACTTGAGACTGGAATTATACTTTGCACATAAAGGCTCCTTTGTGTTAGAAACACATATATGTCAACACAGGATAATGCACATATAGATTATTGCAGGGTATCATCTAGAGCTTATGGGTGGTAGTGTCAGTTGTAAGAGTTGTATTTTTGCAGCAACTCAGCCAGCTTTTATCAACACACTTCCCAAGTGAAATACCATCCCTGCTTCTTAGCAGCAAACTGCTCTGCCGTTCATGTGCACTGGGGGAAGCATCCTGCTTGTGCAGATACCTGGTTGCATATGCTGCTCCTTTACAGATATTTCCTTAGAAGTTGTTGAGCACTGAAAGGGAATGTGCAGCATGATTCTTTTGTAGAAGAGGAGATGGTTTATGTCTGTTCACTTATACTTTGTGTGGTCAATGAGATAAGCAAGAGTGTATAGTGTGAAATTGGGAATATGACGAATTGTTCTTACCTTGCTTTTTTTAAGATTCTGTGTAATTTCTGGGGCAGTTTCTCCAAGTAATGAAATACTTAAGCATTTCTTTTGTGATGACAAGGGTTTGATTGCCATTCTTTTCCTACAGAGTTTTACTGACAGCAGCATGTGAATATTTTAAATATTTTATTTGGAAACATCTGACCAAAAGAGACATTCCTTTAGGATTAGTTTTATTAATTCAAATAACAACTATTAGGGTTTTGGTGTTGGTGGTTTGGTTTTTTTTTTTTGGTTGGCCAAGAAAATAGTCTTGAAGTACACAATCAACTTTTTCAAATGTCCTCACTTTTGCTTTTTGTCCTTTCAACATTCAGTCATGTAAAAGATTGTGGTTTAATTCCTATGAGCAACCTTACATCTGGAAAACTCCCTTTGCAGGATATCTTTCTTCAGAAGGCATAGTGGCAGGTGTGGAAAAAAAAATTCCTCAAATGCTTCAGTTGTCTCATTAAATGGGATATTTGTATTCCTGAAGTTGCAGCATGTGGAGATCAGACTCTTTTAAAACACAGAAGTGGAAATATTTATGGGTCTAGGGTTTTTAGCTTGTTCAGCTTCACTTCAAAGAAAGTGTAGAAGTGTATGTAATGTATATATTGATGGTTACTTGTTATTTTCCTGGGGGAAAAAAAACAGTGTGACCAGATTCCATTTTGGCTACACAATGTTCAATCAGTGCAGACCTGAAAACACGTTAGCATTCCTGACATTTCATCAAAGTACTGATTTGGCAGCCCTTGACATTTGGATCATTGACTAAGCTTGTTTTCCTGTTGATAGCAAGTCATCCACAGTTAAAGCAAAACATGGCTCCTAGACCTGACAGATCTTCCTTTGCATTGAAAATAAATCCTAACATTACAAGGTCATTGGAGAGCTGTCACTGGGAAAAAGATTTTGCTCTTAACCCTTATCTGGGTCAGTACTTCTTTACATTTCCATGGTCTTTTACTTGAGGATTGAAAAGTGCTTTATAAATATTAGATAGTATTAGGTAATCTCTCTGAGTTTGCTAAAACAGTATTTCCTTCATTCCATACTTTAGGCTTGAAGAAAATAAGTGACTTGCCTAAAGGAGTCTATGGTAAAGGTCTGGATAAAATTTATGCCTCTATCAGATTGGTCTTTTTGTACTGTGGTATTTTATTAAAAGGATGCATTAACTAGTTCTACTGATTCCAAGTTGAAATAGGATAGAATTATGCTTTGTAAACAAGCTCAGGTACTGACAGGAAGGAAAGAGAATTATTATTTATGTTAGAGAACAGTACATCATTTTTTCCAACATAAAGCAGAAAGGGTTAGAGCAGCTAGCTGCTCCCCTTCCCACCCTAACACTGGGGGCTGAATGCAGGTGTGAGCAGGGTCCTATTCAGTTATGGCCATTAAGGGGTGTTATAATCCCTGTTTGCAACACCCAGTGGCATAGTCCCAACCCAGGCACATATCTCAGACATTTCTGGAGAGGCTGAGGAATGACATTTCATTCTTATACTACTGAATTTTTTTATGTACAGAGGCAGGAAAATGTCCTGAAAAGGCTGACTTTATTAATCGTGTGATTCTAACCTCACATACAATTGTCTTACACAATAGTTGTATTATTTTTTTTTACATACTGTGTTCTTATGGCTTCACCATAATCAGCCTCCTTATTGATGCTTGATTGTCAATTTTGCATTGTGGGATGAAATTCAACTCAGTGCTGCATCGTGGACTTGGAGTGAATGGTTCCTCTCAGCATGAACCTATTTTTTCTGTAATATATCACTTTTGCATCAGCGGTTCTCTACATGACCTCCTTACTTTTGATTTCCTATCTGCAATATCAGCTTTTTCAAACAAAATCAATGATGAGAGGTATAATTAATTTTTATGTGTTTTAATTAAGTTTCCAGTTGCTCCGATACTTTTCATTATCTTAGCATGATCTCTTGCTGCAACCAAACAGTACAATGAAAAACCTGTTGATTTTAAAAGTCCCCTGCAAGTTGTTAAACTAATTAAAGTTCAGTGATGCAAAGTGAAGATACCAGATACTGCAGAAAGAAATGTCAGGTAGAGCGAGGTATTTAGAAGGTCTCATGAGCCTACAACAGCTTGGGGCAGATTCTGTCATTCTTACAATGCTTTGTGTGTCATCTCATCATCCTTCTGATATCTAATGCCATTTTCAGATAGCTGTAAGGTAGCACAGCAGGTGCCTTGGTGAGATCTATAGTCCACAAGGTACTTTTGCATGTCTGTGCAAAGGTACACGCTGAGAGTGTGCCAGAGGGACAGGAGGGCACTGAGAGAGGCAGACAGAGCTGAAGCTGATGGAATCTTCCTGAGACATTTCCTTGGGAAAATTCTGTTTCTTGGCTCTGGGAGCTGATGCTGGATAGTAGGATGTGCCAGTGCTCCATGTCTGGCATGACCAGTACTGGTGGGTTCTCAGTACAGGGTAGCAAATGTCATTTTCATGGGACACCAAACTGGAAATGCCTGGTAGATGATATTGTTATCCTGGTCGTGAAGCTAAATGACACATTGATGTCTTCATGAGTTGAGTTTGCAGGTTGAACCAGATTGCCACCAGTAGTGGAGGTTAATACAGAAAGCTTTGAGTTCTTGGCACTTTTTGAAACTCTGCATTGCAGAAATAATACAGTATTTAACCTGCTGATAGATGGGGCGAGGGGGGAGAAAATGATGGTGTCTTGATTCTGACAGTTTTTTTTTTTTTTAAAGGACCTCATCGTACTCTATTTCACTGGTAAATTAATCTCTTCATTGGGTTATTGGGTAGAAGAAAGGCGTTGCTTAACTGTTGCCTGCTTAATTATACCCTATAATTTGATTGACAGTGGAACGTGAATTGAAAAGCAGCTGGAAATATCTGTCAACTAGTTTAGGAACGGGTGAGGAATCTGTCTCCTACAGCAGCTGCTTGCTGTGCTCATGAATCTAGCCCAAGTTAGAGGTTGGTACGTGGATGGAGGGTGAAAGCAAGCGGCCTTTACCTTGTTTTGAACAGACAGAAATGAAGTGTCTTAACTGTGCCACAGCTACTTTTAGCAAACACTGGGCTCCCACTCCAAATTTGAGGGTAAAGCATGAAAAGCTTATGTTTCTGTTCAAGGCATTAATTGGGATTCCTGACTGCTGGAGTGTGTGTGAAAATGCTTTTACTGTGTTAACTCAAAATTCCTAAAGTACTTTGGGCTTTTATGTATGGTTTTTATAATTGGATGATCAGTATTTCAGTAAATTGTGCAAAACTCCAAGTCATGAGGGTAAAGGCACTTCCAGTGACTTCTGGGGAGTAAAAGAAAACAAAACTGAAGACATTAAGTTGAAATCTGTGAGCTGTAAAAAGAAAAGTATTGAACATTAATGACACTGAAGTTAGAAGCCATTAAAAATTACTGTAAGGCAATTTGTGCAGGGAGGAGCTGGTGCTTTCAACACCACCTGCAGCACCGTGGTATATGCCTTTTCTTCATTCCTTATCTTTGTCCCCAGTGTTCTGCTGTTGCATCATTGTTCTTGCTCTGTCTTCTCTTGATCACTGGTGTTGTAGGGGGGAAAGAGCACAAAAAGACTGTAAAAACTATCCTCTTTTTGCCAGTAGTTGTTATTTCCTGGTTCTGGGAGTTTCATCCCAAGACATTTGTCCTAGTGCTGAAAGCAGGACATTTTCACGGTTTTCCATGTTTGCCAAGGAGCAATAAGCCAGTGACTGATAAGTGAATGCTAGAGGCTGATAGATGTGAAAACCTGGGGCGAAGGTAGGTGAATGTTACCAGCTCAGCAGACTTGCCCAGGTCAAGGTAAAACAAATAATCATCCCTTCTTTGGTCAGTATTGCTCCCAGGTTTGTTGCCTAGAGGGAGCAGAAGAGGCAGGGTGTATGTCCATTTGCTGGGATGCTGCCATCAGCTCTGGTGCAGGAGTGAAAGGAGAATGTGAGCTATGGGGACAGCACTGAGGCCAGTGCCATGATGTGCTTCATTCCAGCCAAACTACAGCTCCAGCTTTGACTGCAGCATTCCTTTCCAAAACTTTTAAACATGCATAAAGTGCCATACAAAATAAGTATGATTCTCCATTCAAAACAAGTGTAGCTTATGAAGTGATTTAAATAACTGTCCTTTCAGAAATGCCTGTGCAACATGACTTGGGTGATTTACCTCATAATGGCTCAAAGCCAAGAGCATAATGAAATTGTGAGCAGAAAAAATTACTCTAGTGCTTTTTCCCTTTTGCTATCTGCTGATTTATTGGAAATGTTTTCCTTCAAATAATTGTCTCATTAACCCACATGCTGCCAGCATCCTGGGAAAGAAAAGATGGGCGAAACAGAGGCAGTGAATGTTGTTGTGTAAGAGAGGAGAGCCAACAGGCATAAGCACAGTGGTACCATGCGTTTGCAGTTTTGAGGGGTAAGGGGGGTTAGTGGAGGGAAAGGTAGGTTACAGTGTCAAGCATAACTGTTACTCTAAAGAGCTGCAAGGTTAAAAGCCCAACAGATAGGAAAGAAATGTTTTGTGATGGCATGTCTCAGCTCTTCTGACACAGGCTATTTAAACCCTAGACTTATATTGCACTCCTCCCCAGTATTGATTCTCTGTCCAGCTTGGGATTGCCTATGCATCCTTTCTCTGCAGTTCAGGAACATGGATTTGGATCTTCATGACTAAATTTCTTAAGCGGATACATCCTACTAGTGTATGCAGGTACTTACAGGAGTAGAGATGAGACAAAATACGGAGAACCAGTTCCACATCAATAGGACCTTTGTTGTGCCTTATGGCTGTTCTCTCACAGAAAGCAAAGGATAGAAGAAGGAGGGGACCTCAGACCTGGCAGGGAGGCTTTGCTGTAACAGTTGCTTCCAGCTTCCAATACAAAAGCCTGGCTGCCTGCAATCGTTTTTTTGAGAGAACGAAAATATATTGCTGCTGTTGAACATTTTATTTGCACTTGCAGAATATTCATCCAAGGAGCAAAGGAAGCACCAGAGGAGTCTGATGAGGGCTCGTTTTTTTCTTAACAAGCCAGTAGGAAATAATGCCAGGATCAGACACAGTGGAAGAATTTTGACAACATGGAAATTCCGCTGCATTGCCAGCTAACTCCAGCTCAGTGCAATTTCTCTCACCTTGAATCAAGCACCACTGCTATGTCTTAATCAGTGGCTATTCAGTACAGCTTCATCATTTGAACCTTTCCATTGTAGAGGCAGACTAAGTGTGGTGGCTAAATAGCTCTTAGATCAGAGACAAATAGTGGCAGAATTTCTGGATAGTGCCTTTGTTAGTTGATATGTGTAAATACATATATGTTTTTTTAAGGGGTGGAGAAAAGGGAAGATTAATGCAAAGAGGTGTCATTGATCTGTATACATTTATAAAGAAAATAAGATTCTAACTATTAGAGTTTCTGGATTATTTTCCTAAATAAATATTAGGGACTAAAAGTCTAACATATTTTGTTAGTGCTGGATAAGTTTATGTACTGGAATAAAAGAGTTTGAGTCTGAAATAATAGGCACATAGATGATGTTCCTTTTGAAATGGAAGTGTTCTCTGGTCTCTCAAAATGGTTCAGGTCCGCATCATGCTCTGCTGGTTTCAGATGCTGCTTTGTCACTTTCTGTGTATACGTGTGTCTGCACTGGCAGATGGAGACTTTGTCCATGCACAGCAGTGGCAGGTTTTGTAGCTGCATCTGTTTCTCACTGTGTTGTGACTGAAGAGGCATCTGCTATTTATTTCTGGTGGACATCCAAAAGGAAAGTTAAAGGATACAAAACCCAGTCTAGTTTCAGGTTTTGAAAAGTAGATAGGCTAAATACGGGGTCATGGCCACTGTTTCTTGTCTCAGTTACACAGGTTTTAGGGTCCTGTGCTGCTTATAGACTTCTGCTGTAAAATTATACCTACATTTTTTGGTGTGTTTTGACCTTTGTTATGCCCAGGCTACAGAACAAATAGAATTTCATGCATGTGAAGTCCCACCAATTTCATAGCTTCCTGCTTCTGTGTGAAGGGTGTGTGTTCAAGAATCATAAAAATCTATGCAATTCGAGTCCCAAAACTTCAGATGAAACCTTCACAGCTAGACTTAAAGTAGTTTTCAAAGAGGCTGTGAACTTTGCAAAAGGAAATCAACCATGAGACAAGAGCGGGTGATTGAAGGAAAGAATTCAGAGCATGTCTAGAATTTTCCTGGTAGGAGTCAAGGAATGATATGTAGGTAGACATGAGGGCTGGATCAGCAGTTGTAGAAGGATTAGCCAAATAAATGGTCCAGCTGCAACAGTTTTTGCAATTAGGAGACTAAGGCAGAGTGTGACTTGCAGCCTTACTGCCTTGGGCTTGCTAACAAAGTTGAACTGTCAGAGGAAGGGCAAAGATAAGTAAAACCATCACTGACTATGCAAGTTGGCTGTCTTGATGTGACAGGATTCAAAGTTTTCTGTCACATCTTCAATCTCTGAAATATGAGAATGTGCAGATGTTCTTCTCTAAAATAACAGCAAAATGTTCTTGATGCTGTCTTTGGGGCTCAGTTGTTTCAGTTTTCTGTTTTAGCACAACGCATGGCTGAGAAGACATAAGGGAGGAGGAGCTCCAGGAAGAAGCAACTCAAAGAGTTCATCTTCAGTGGTGGTGGAAATCTTTCTCATGGAAAAGCAACTACATTGTTAAGGTTTGGCACAAGTGCCTTAGGTGTATTTTGGAGCTGGCTATAAATTTGGGGTTACTTTGGACAAGAACAGAAGTAGCAATGCCTATACAGTTACCAGGTGATCCTTGAAAACTGGTCTCCACATACTGATAAGGGCTGTGATTAAGTTGACAGTGTAACCACTTGCAAAGCTCACTGAGACTGGACTTACGGATCAAGATAGTCAAGGAAGGTTGAAGAGGCCCTGAGACAATGTGGAATTTGAATCCAAATAATGGGGGTTTTTCTCCCTTGGATAAGAGAGTGGCAGGAGAAGAATAATGATAGTTCAAAGTCATATAAATATATGTTGTGTCTCAAATTTGTGTTGGAAGGGGAATTAAAAATTTTTCTCTGCAACATTTTCAATTAGAAGTGATAAATACTTGCACTCGTGTATGCCCTGAAATTCTTCCTCCGAAGAAACAGGAAGGAATGAACAAGATTTTTAATTTGGTACTTGCTAAAAAATCCTAAAAACCAAACAACCTTGGGGCTGTGTGCATATTCTTACTTAATCTTTGTTGTATTCACGGTTTCATTTGGTTGGTTTGGTTTGGTTTTGTTTTTTTTTTTCCTGCTACTTCCACTAATGTCTGGTAGATGGCATTAGTGTACAGCAAATTTCTTAAGTCCTTTTCTTCTTGGAGGGGTTTTATTTTTCATCCATTTTACAGATAATAATGCTGTCTTATTAAGACTAAGCAGTTTTAAAGCATTTTTTTCCTCAGTGTTTCAGTTATGTTTTGACTAAATGCTTAGATCATTCCACATACCTTTTTTCCTCCTTGTGCCATATAATTATTTCTTCTAGAGGGCATCAATCACTGAGAAAGAAAACAAATTTGATATCTTCAACCAACTCTGAATTTAGAAACTGTGTTATATTGTGCATTGTTTATATGCAGTACCATATTTTATATCCTCCAGGATTAGAAATGGGGACAGTACTCTGAAGGAAGAAAAATTTCTTACCAAAAGAGAAAAGAAGATCAGATACTCAGAGCAGTAAGTAGATATGCTTATATATGGAGGTGGAAGACATACTGGACTCCTCTGGAAACACAGCAGAAAGGAGCTCTATAAATATCTTGTGTCTTTTTTATTACACATAAGCATTTTTAGCTAATCTTAATAAGAATATTAATAGGACTTTCATGACACAGTGGCCATTTTGCACAGGAAAACAGGCAATTGTTTATCACCTCTTATATTTTCTCTGTCTGGACCAGGAGATGGAAGTTTCATCCACAGGTTAAACTATGTCAATAGGGTTTATGAGTCTAGCAGTAGCTTTAACTTCATCAGTTCTCCCTAGGTATGATGTCTTCTGTGCTGAGATGTATATTCATCCTTGCTTTTAGCTTCAAGAAGCAGCTAACATTTCGAGCAAACATTTTGGTTAAACGCTGGTTGAAAACATTTGGAGCAGTGGGCCACAAGATTACTACTTTTTTCTCTTCAATCTTCCCACCATGGAAACAAGGCTTTTTATTTTCTTCATAAATAACCTGGGTTCCAACAAAAATGACCAGTTTCATAATTGATTTCTTCTCAGAATAAGCCAAAACCCATAATTCTCCAAGCTTTGCATAAAGTAGCAGAAGCAAAAACTGCAATGCTAGGGAACTGGTTTATGGGCAAAGCAATAATTTTAAATAATCCTCAAGAGGTATCTGTTTATGAAGACCATTTTGCCAGATCAGATATGCTTGATAGCAAGGGACTAAAAAGTGATAGAGATATCTTTGAGATTAATTTTATATAAATAATATGGAGATGCAAAACATGCTAAGCACCAGGTTTTATTGAGTCTACCCAATTATGAGCAAATGATCAGCATAATTCTCTTGCATTTTCAACTACATTTTCTTGAGATTGAAGTATTTAAAATAATTATAAAGAAATGCCAGCACATAATTGTGACAGATTTTATATTTAAGGAATCCCTAGGTTTGTTATACAGAAATGCAAATACTTTATGATAGACAGGTCTAAACTCTCTAGGCCCTGGTGCAAGAGGCATTATCATGGTACAGAGCTGCCAGCCCTTACTCTTCAACCATGGTTCCAACTTTTTTGTGCCTGGACTGACTTTTCAAACCTTCTGCTGTGTCCTCCAGCTAGAGAATTTGGCCCTTACTCTAACACCTTTAAGGTTGGAAGGAGATCAAATGGACAACCTGGCTTAGCTTTGAAAATAGATAAAAAGATGGAGAAAGCATATGGCTGATGTGCCTCGGATCCTCCTTTAAAGAAGTCATTCAAGCAGGTTTTTATTGAAGTATTTTATTCACGGGTTACTCCAGGTATCTGTGGATATAATTGTATGTGATTGGATTTATATCAAATGCTCACATAAGCATCTCTTACAGAAAGTACTTAAAACACAAGTACTGCTGGAGTTCTTGTGTGGTGGCTGCTGGGTCCATCCACTGACCCAGGGGCCTCCAGTGACACCTCCAGCAGCACAGTGCAGCTGTGAATCCCAATCAGAACTGTGCCAGTATTGCACAGACTGATGTGGTCATCTGTTCCTTGGCAAGAATCAAGGATTACCCAACCTTTGTAAAACTGGTGTGACAAATGCCTTTTCCCCAGTGCTTAAGCAAGTTCAGCATTCACTGCACCACCAAAGAATTGATGGGGACTGATACTGGCCCAGTGACAATCTCTCATCATAAAGTGCTTAGAAATCTTTTACTGAGATGTATAAGTCTTAAGCATCACTTAAAGATTTGCTGCTCACTGCATTGCAGTGAATGAAGAGATGCCACACATGTATCCTGGTAGACAACATTTTGGGGTTTGTTTGGTTTTTTTTTTTAATAGCTTCTAAAACATGTTGGTTTAGAGAGCATGTATCTGAGAGACGTCTCAGTGCTTGCAAGCATTCCTTGTTGCAAAATACACAACCAGCTTGAGCAGAAGAGGAAAGTGTGTGGGTGTATTTCTGTCCTTTTGCCTGCAACAACCTGCAACTTTGAACATAAAGGTGTCATTTCTCTTAGGAAGGCAGCAGCGGGGCTTTCTGAAACCTATCAAAGAAAGATTGACTAATTTCACATGGGGATCACCATCTGTCTGAAATGTGTGCCGACCTGCTGTAGCACAACAATATTTACTTGGTTTCCAAGGGTAGCAGATGGAGGTGCCCTTGCTGGAGTTTCTCTGAATATCCCTAGTTTGTTATTTCCCCTCTTGTTCCCATTCCATCTTTATGGTGTTCTTCTCTTATTATTTGCAGGCGGGTTGTCTTACAGCTGTTATTGCACTTTTCCTTGGCCCCTGTCGTATCTTACACAGTTACTGAAATAGTGCTGATTGTGGACTGCTATCTGGTATAAAAATAGCAAGTTGTTGTAATGTAGAGCATTAAAATTCATAGACTGTAGCTGGGCTGTTTCTGGCTCTTTCTGGACAGGCCTGTTAACCTTTAAGAGATTTGCCATAGAGTTCCAGCTGCAGAATAATAAAAACAGGTAAGTGAAAAAGAGCCCTAATTAAAAGGAGAAAGTTTGTGTTGGGATGATAAACCCATAAAACTCTAGGACAGTTCCAGACCATGCGCCCACAGCAGCCCCTGCAAACACATGCATTCCTCTCCTTCCTATCGCCACCCCCCCCTTAAAGTTTAACTACCTGGGTGATTTAGGTTAAACGAAATGCACTGGGCTTGCTATGGCATTGCAGGGAGATCGGTTTAACCTCTGTGTGGCTGTAGGGATGGAGACTTCTGTAACACCATGCAAAGTTGTTCCCGATTTTTCTGTGATGATGATAAATAGCTGAAGGGGCTTTGCTCGGCAGGGCAGTGCTAATGCAAATGGAGCACTGTGCTGCTTCATGCAAGGGGGTGGATGCTTATTTGCTAGAGCACTGTGTTGAGAAATGCTTAACTTCTGGCCTTCTCAGATAGGAGCTGTTGCTGCAGAATTCACATCTAACCCCATTGTAACAATATGTTACATGTTACTTAAATATCACTCAATTTAAATATACATATACATTTCCACACACAACTGAGAGTAAATACTCTGTGTTGATTTCTCTAGTGCTGATCTTATGTAAGGCAGGGGTTTAGAAAAGCGGTAAGCCTTTTATTAGGTCATCTTTGCATTTGGAAACAGGTTTTGTGGAAAAGGGGATTTAATTTTTCACTTTGCATATTTCCTGCTGTAGTGGAGGGAGAGTTTGCTCTATCTTGAGTATGCTCCTGATCTGCAGAAACTGAGAAGGCAGGATGTGTCTGAAAGATGAGAATAAGCCACATGAGCACTTGGAAAAAAGAATCAAATAAGCTTCTGTTAATTAACAGTTAGTTATTTCACAGAGTTAAACTATAACTGCGAATATATGTCTGAGTAAGGGATAACGTGAAAACTGTGGTAGACATTGAGAAGCATCATCGTAAACTTTTGTCATCATTTTGGGAGCAAAGTGGACAGGTAAAGTCCCTCACATTTTAGAAGGCACCAGCTCTCTTACCTTCCTGACAGTTACTTTGCCCTAAAAAAATAAGTCTGGATGAAAGGCAGAAGGCATCTCTCTCTCCTTTTCTCTCCTTGCCCTCACTCCCTTTGTGATTCTTGTTGGATTATACCAGAAAATCCAGAAGGGTATTTTTAGCCTGAAAGAATGGAGAATTTAAGGCAGAAATTATATTAACATTAATGACAGCAGTGATGGAATTTCACTCCAAGACGTATGAATAGGACAAGGTTTTCCCTGTGTCCCACTAATGAAAAAAGATCCTGTTGCTGCCAAACTGAGGAGTATATTCACTTGCTTAGAGAAAGATTTGCAGAATGAGACACTCATTTATCTACCATGTAGAAACAAACACTGCAGGAGGAACACCATTCTGTTCCTCCACCTCTGCAGTAACGATTTCTGCAGTATAGTGCTGGTGGAAGCTGCTGGGGTCACTGTGCTCAGAAGTAATCCAAGACAGAAATGAAAAGTTTATAGGATAAAAAGACGGTGCCGAGAACCTAATTGTATGTTGATTCTCCACTTTGCAGAGAAAGGGAAAGGGCATTTGTTTCTCTCTTCCATATTCTTATTGGACCAAACATTTTTACAGTTGTCCTTAGTGTGCGTCTTTGGCTTATACAAAGATTTGGAAGCAGCAGCTCTCTGACACTGTAGTGAGGGCTAAACCTTACCAGCTGCTGGATTAGATAAATATTTGGAAGAGGACAGCAGACCAAGTGCAAATAGTCTCATCACCTTTCTTGGGCATAACAGCCCATATGGCTGCTGTTGAACACATAGGGGAACCCCCTAGCCCAGCTTCCAAAAACCTGGTTAGGTAAAGGAAAGCTCAAGGAATCTCCTCAGAAATTGAGAGGTAATAGCTACAGCAATAAAGGGATGTCCCAATTAAGTGGCTTTTTACCCTTTGCGACATCCTGCCAATAACTGAAGCAGTGATGCTGAGATTGAGAGGCTCTTGGGTATACCTCTGTAGATAAATCTAAGTCTGGAATTTTTGCACAGTGGCCTTTTCATGGTCCTTGGAATAAATATCCTCACAGATATGCCTCTACCATATTGAGTTCTCTGGCAAAGGTCAGATGTGATTACTGACATATAAACATTTATTTCTCAGGCCATTTCATCTTTTTTCTTCCCTCTGGCTCACACATTCTACATAATTTCAATGTAGCTTAATGGTCCTATCAATTTCCTTCTTTAAACCTTCCCTCTCACTCTCTGTTGAAACTCAAAATACATGAGTATATGTGCATGTGTGCATTTATTTATATATAAGCCTAATCATTCTTCACTCTGCTATATCTCCAAGTATCTGCATATGGTCATGAGCTGCTTTATGAACAGTATGTAACTTACTACCTCTTGCAGAATATAAGCGAAGAGAAAGAATTTGCAACATTTGGCCAAAGATTGCTCATCATTTTGAATACCAGAACTGTTGTCTCCTTGCTTCTTGTTCTAGAGTGGATGTTGTACATCAGGTTTTAGAAACATAATAGTTTGGGTTAGGAGGGACCTTTAAAGCTCATCTAGTCCAACCACCCTGAAGTGAACAGGGGCAGCTTCAACTAGATCAGGTTGCTCAGAGTCCCATCGAACCTGACCTACAGTGTTTCCAGGGATGGGATATCACCTCTCTGGGACATCAACCACCTCTCTGGGCAACCTGGGCCAGTATTTCACCACCCTCAGTGTAAAAAGTTTTCTCCCTGTATCTAGTCTGATCTAGATATATCTATTTTTATATCTGGTTTTAGCCTGATGTTGAATGGCAAATGCTATCATGGGAAGAGGAGAGCAAGAGTTCTCCTCTGGTTCAGATATTATGTATGAAGGTCGCTCCTGTTCATTTCAGGAGGCTCCCACATTCATGCAAAAGTCTTAGTGTCCAGAATTATGTGACACACACACTTCGTTAAAACAGATGGCAGTGTCCTGGGCTGCTCATGGACTGACAGGCTGCCTTGTTAGTGTTCTGCAAGATTCCTGCTAATTGCTTTGTGAAAGTACAGATATGCTGCCTATGAAAATTGTTCTGTAGAGTCAAATATGGGTGCGTCAGGCAGTGTTAAACTTTCTGATGTAGTAGGGTGTCTAAGTGTAAGAACAAGCAGAGCTTCATTCTTGACAGAGCAAAAATAACCAGGAGTGCAAGGGAAAGGCTGTGATGAGCACAGACTGCTGAACAGCTCTAGCTCTGCCTGACCAGAAATGACGCTCTGCATTAAACGTAAGCAGCGCAGAATATCCGTTCTCCAAAAATCCCCACCACAATAGACCTAGAAGAGAAATGGAAACTTACTGCAAGCTGAGGTGAACGTTTGTCTGCATTGGGGCGTATATCTAAGCGAAGCTTAGAGAGCGGGTCTGTGCCTCGAACCTGATTTCTGCAAGAACGAAGGATGAGGCTGCTCAGATAAGAGTAATAAATTTGGATACCGTTAAAACTTTAATAGAAGAACAATTATTGGTCTGGCCAACTGAATATTTGCTCTTATATCTGTACGGAATTAAACTTAACAGTTATTTTTTCTTTCTTGCATTTCTATGCCGGAAGGGTAGAAGCCAGGGAAGTGGCACCCTGTGGGGTGACACCCATCCTGCTACCTTGTCATGCTGCAGATGAAGAGGCTCTGATGTTTATAAATGAAGACCTTTCCAATTATTGATAAATAACTTCTGGATGGGGAGTATGACACATGCTAGCTGGAAGAACAGGGCTCTGTAATAGTAATATTGCCTTGAAATTACAGCCCACGTAGTTTGAGAATGATTCAGGATAATTACATTAATGTTGCTGGAGAAATGAAAAGGAACACTTTCCATTTTACCTATTAACAAGCTCTACTGGCCTTAAATTATTTTTGAGAAGAGGCTGGAAATGGCTGAAATAATCAGAATAATTACAAAGCAGTGGTTGGGGCCAGGGGAAGAAGGCCTGGATGAGGTCTTGGCTGTGGCTCTTTGGCCAACAGGTAAACACTGCTGCAGCTTTTGTGGAAAAAGGATCATGGCACAAAGCACTCTGATCAGGTGCACTGCAGTCTGCAGATGGTCTCAGAGAGTCTGTGGTTCTTGGACCTGAAGCAGAAAATAGCCATTAGGTAGATTGCTCTCAGAGCAGGTGTTACATACACATCAATGTGTGCAATGTTAAGCATGAGCCTGCTGTTGTTCTGAAACACTGGGTACTTGAATTTCCATCCTCCCTTTTCTACAGCTCTCCTGAGCCTGTGCAGTGGAAGATCTCTGGCTTTGGAAATGACTTCTTGTCACTTTGATCCTTGTCTCATAGCAGCAGCATAAATGTGGATGTTTCTGAACTCTAGACCCTGAGCAGCAGCTCTCCAAGTCTGGCCTCTCACATAAAAGCTCAGTCTTTCACCTGAAGTCGTGTTCTGTTTTCAGCCTTGTGCAAGTGACACCAACTGCTGCCCTGACCTCACATTCCCCACCTCACCTGTAAAATTACTATGAAACTGGGATTTTTTTTTTATTGTTTCCCTCGGTTAGTGTACACTATTGTACTGTTGCCTAACTCCTCTACTGTTGGTTGACTCCTCAGATCTTAATAACTCAGTGTTGTATGAAGCAAGGTCTCCACTTCAGGGTCATCTCTGCCATTACTGGAGTTTCTTATCTGTATAAAATTCAGAGCATCCTTGAATGACTGTCTGTGAGAGCTGGACCACAGTGGTGTGTTAGCTCTGCCCCTCTTCATCTTTAGTTTCTGAGAATTAGAAGATCTTGCATCTCATAACGATTCCTGTGTTTATAGCTTCTTACTAAAATGTAGCTGTATTTATCTCATCTGAAGAAACTAGAGCAGTGGGTGAGGATGTAGGTACTGCAGGTCTGGCTGCTTCCAGTGCATGGTTGCTTGCACATTCAGTTTCTCTCCAGACACAGTCACTAGAGGCTCCTTACAGCCAAACACACATGACTGCTTTTTCATTTTCTCCTGTTTCCTTTTCACTTGTCCAACAAGCCCATCTCAGCCCTGTGTGTGATTACTTGATGACCTGTGTGCCTTCATTCATTCACAGCTGCAGCTCTTAAATAGGATTTTACTCCCTACCATCAGATCAGACTTTTCCTTCCTGCATGCACTCACATACAGGCAGATGAGTTTTCTCCCTCCAGTGAAGCATTCCTCTCATATAACTACTGCCATTAGCTAAACAAATTTGGGGAACCCAGTTCTCTTCCCTTCTCATTACGTTACACTCTATCCTCTCTGGATTCTCAGGGCTGGGTAAGTCCACCAGGAATGCCATTATCTGCCTTCCTAAGGCTTCCAAGCTATTCCTGAGCTAAAATAGTTAACTTTCTAATTCATCAGGTACCTTAATACTGCATTAAAGGAGATGAAGCTCAAATGAGTCTTGGCTTCTCCCTTTACACACAGATACATAAGAAATCTGTTACAAGAGTCCAAGGCTGAGGGTAATTTAAAATAATAATAATTAGGGAGATGATTTGTTTCACTTGAGAGTTTAAAAAATCTGTGCATGTTTATATTTATTCTGTTGTGATAGTTCAAGAGATTAACTGGATTAAAAGAAAGCCATTTGGAGAGAAAGATGGAACAATTATTCAGATATTAAAATTTTCATTTTGACTTCTCCGTTCCAGGTGCACATACATCTGCATTTACTTGCTGATTCTTTCTGCATATTTGTTTTGCATTGATTTTCTTAGGAAAATTTTGGGAATGTTTGAGCAAGTCCCTGGAAATCTGCAAGGCATGAAAATCCTGAGTTTCATTTTGTATGCAAATAGGTATTATCAGTTCAACAGAATTAGTTTTGAACATTTTTAACAGCGAATACTAATTAATTTTCTGATGCTTCTAGAAAATACTGTATGCCCAAATGCAGGACAAGTATAAATGGTGGAGAAGGAACTTTTCCTTCCTACCTGTATTTCCTGGTGTAGAAAATCATGGATCCAGGCAGAGTGGATCTCCTGTACAAAATGGAAGTTCCTACATGTTGCAGTCTCCAGCTGCAAAGATACTAGAGCTTTGAGGAAGAAATTTTTTTTATCTTCCCAAAGATGAACTCTAGTAGCTGGGGTTTTTTTGGTTGGTTGGGGTTTGTGGTTTTTTTTTTTTTTTTTTTTTTTTTTTTTTTTTTTTTTTTTTTTTTTTTTTTTTTTTTTTTTTTTTTTTT
>JANIJG010002937.1:63928-124117 GCA_024611175.1 Megaceryle torquata | reverse complement strand
CAGGTTATTTTGAACTGGGGTGTGGGAATGTGTTTTGAGCCTTTTTCTTAGACTTTTCTTGCTTTTCTCCATGATTGAGCAAGAAACTTCGTTTGTGGTTTTTTTAGGGGAAATTGATGTTATTCCATAATTAGATGGTTCCAGAAGCTTCAGGAAGAAAAAAAAAATATTTCCAGGGTGGCTCTCAGGGTTTGGTATTTAGGTTGAGCATATCTTTCTCCTTGGTGTGCTGTGGTTGATGCTGCGCAAGAGCCCCTGGCCAGGGTTAGCTTTCCAGAAGCCCCTAAAAAAATGTGCAGCTGTGCTGGGAGGTCGATTACACTGGGACAGATGGTGCCCTCTGCACCCAGAGCACTCTGTGCATCCCTTGAACTGTTCAAACTCTTTTTGAGATCGTAAGGGGTGCCTTGACTTTGAATTGCCTTTTTACATGATAAGCTTCACTGCTTCTGCTGAAACAATCTGAAAGTCAGGACTTGATGAATGAGGCACACTCCCCTTCCAGGGCTAGTGAGCCTTTATACATGGCAGATCCTAGTTCTTCAGTAGATAATTTGGTCAAGCAGACTGAAACTGAAGTGATTGGTCCTCTTTTCTTCAAAGAAGTCATTGCCACCTTGGTCAGATGGAGTTATTTTAGAATCATTTGAGTCTTCAGGAGAAACTAAGTTTGAGGCTTTAATCCTGGATTTACTTCATGAGGGAGCTGTAAGGCTAAATTCCCCAAGACCACTTTCAAGGACTTTGCCATCCAGCCTCTGATGTGAGCAGTGTGTTTGAAGTCTCCTGACATTTCTTTCTCTGCTTTGGTCTTGTGAAGCCCTGAACAGCTGTGTCCAACATTATGTCAGTAATGGGCCATGAGACGTTGAGTAAACTATCTCTGACTTACTGTATCCAGGAGGCAAAATACTCTGTCAGGGGAACATGCAGCATTCATTTTCTCTAACCAGGATGCTGTCAAGGTGTGCAGAAGATTACAATGCATGTGTGCTTAGGGAGCAAGCAATTATAAAGCAGCAGTCCACAAAAAGCTCCTGTGAGTGGGTGAAGAGTGAGCCAAACTGGAACAATTAATGCTTAACTAGACCAGTTATTTAATCTTGTGAAACTGCTGCTATTTTGATACACATTTTGTGTTTAACTGTGGTCTTTAGATTAATGTAGTTGAAAAATAGGTATTTCTGAGGTGTTGGAAGACTTGGCCATAGTCACACCATGCAGGCAGCAGCATGGGTATCATCAGCCCAAGCAAAAAATAGTAGGATTTCAGATTCTTACTTTTCAAGAATGAAAATTTATTTCTTTAGAATAACATAACTGATTTGTTGGTCCTGTGCTTTCTGCTGTTTGGTGGTGGTGGTAATTCAACTCTACGAGTTGCTTGGGAAGCCAGGTGAACTTCTGTGCTCCTTTCTCCCTTAGTGTACTCTCCTGATGCATTACATTTTGCAGGCCATCTGCAGAAGGGTCATCTCCTAGGGATATGGACAGAAACCTTCCCCTTCCAGCAGCTCTCCCATCCTGTGAGGATATATACTGGCTTTGTAGAGGATTCACAGATCTTCAAGCTCTTTTCTGATTCTGTTTCCTTAAATAGTCACTTGCTAACTGAATCACTGAGGATTAGTCCAGGGTAAAATATTTGTGTATGGTTTTAGTTAATTCATATCTTCTGATGTTAGTAGGCAATGAACAGCATTTGGTGATAAAAAGACAGATGGTAGCACTGAATTCTGCAGTGGAAACCACATTATGGTTACAGGCATGGCCACACTAGTGAGGGTGTGTGTCTCTGACACAGCCAATTTGAAATAAATACAAGAACAGGGCATGTAAAATGGGATCCTTGCCCCAGTATGCACCTATTCATCTCCTGGTCTCCTGCTGCTCCTGCAGCCTCAGCAGCTGCTCTGGATCCTGCTCTGCAATCCCTCCTGCACCATTCCCCTAGGCTGAGAAAACCACTTTGCTAAGTGAATTTTTAGAGGCAGACTTTTATCTCTAAATAACAAATGTGGGAAAAGTCTCAAATGAGGAGATGTAAATATGGAAAAATCTTTAATTTGTTCCTGTTCTGATAAGAGGAGCTGAGAGTCCTTCAGGGGCAGGGGAATGATTCAAGTAGTCAGTAAGCAATAGCTGCTGCTTAACAGATCTGAGTTACCCCAGTGCTTGCAGAGGAAAAGTGGAGGGGAAAGTCTGTAGTTCTCTACAGTTTGTGGAAGATGTAGTATTTCCAGTATCTACCCACCCCTGAGCTATCCTTCTAGAACCTGAGTCTATTCAACTCCACCGAACAGTCCTGGCACTTACCAGAATGTAATGACTGCTCATTATAACCAGTAAGTGCTCACAATATTTTAATGAGCACAGCAAATGTTCTCAAGAAAACCCCGGGCTGTTTTAAATGCTGATAATGGGGAGTGGAGAAGGGAGGAGGAGATGAAGCAAGACAATCTCAGGATAAAAAAAAAACCAAACCTCTCATACATGTTGTTGCAGCATCCATCCACTCCACTTCCATGCCAAGCTCTGAACTTACTCCATTTCTCTTCACTCTGTATGTACTGCTGGCTTGTGCTCCAGGAGACAACTCCTGTAACATCAAACAATAAGCTTCCGATCCGTGACTTTTAATAAGCAAAGCATTGCTAATTTATTTTAGATTTTGATTTTATCTCTATTTCAAAGCTTGAAGAAATTTATGTGTAGCTATTGCTTTTTACATGGGACTGTTAAAGCAGTGTTGCCTTCATGTGGGGCCCATTGGTCACTGTCTGTTCTATCCTCTGGTGCAGTCATTCACTTCTCATGTAATATTTAATCCTCAATTTGTTTTAAATACCTTCATCAGGCACAGGCTGTATGAAAAACAGGCCTGGAGGGGACCTCAGATATTATCTGCCTGTCCTACAGCTGGTTGCCATAGCCAAGTCCACTTACCCCGTTCATTTACATTAGGGCTGCATTGCTCTGGGACTGCAGGAAGCTCTCTGAAGGTTGCTACCTCTAAACCTTACTTTGATTTTTAAGCCAAACCACAGACTGAACCTGGGCCAAAGCCACCAATTGGGGTTGAAACCTAAATGCACCTTGAAGCTGGCCTAACTTAACTGGGGCAGAAGCCACCATCCAGCACTAAACTTTCTGATGATATATAGGTAAAGGGAACCTTGCTTCATTTAGATTTTTTTTGACAAGACTGGTAGAGGTATGGTTTGCACATACTGGGTTTGGGAAGAAAACACTAATACCTCCAGAAGGGATTGTTCTCAGCATGTGTATGTGACTCAGCTGCTGCAGGTCCAGCACAGGCTTGGGCTGTATCCCACTGTCATGCCTGTGTGGTGGGGGGCTCAGTCTCAAGCTGTGGGGTGCCCAACCTCAAGCTGCACTGAGCTGGGCTGAGGCTGACACAGGCTCCACAGGAGTTTGTATGTGCCAATCTAATTACAGGGCTGGAACTAGAGGTCTTAACAACCTTCCTCTTTACAGTCCACGTGCATTAGTGTCCAGTGATGTAGTACTTTAGCAATAGGATTGCCTGTGGCTGTGCATAATGCATCTTTTATGCTGTGTGCCTATGATGTGCTGGGGATCTCTATTTCAGGTGTTACTAGTGAGCTTAAACCATTTTTCAAAAGCTTACTGTTGTGTTGCTTTCTGAATGTTTCCACAAAAGTTGTGCTTACATAAACTCAACAAATCAATATCCTTATTTTAAACAGTACAAGGCTCAGAAGGCTCAGATAATGGTCAATGACAGTGCACTGACCTCCTTCCATAAGGGTAGCATACAATGCCTGGTGTTTTACAGTGTTAGGAGTCTAAAGCATTATCCATTAGTACCCCTTTGTAGTCTCTTAGGCAGCAGGAAGGCTTCTGAACAGGATAGGTGAGAACTGTGCCTTGTGCCTGCATTTAAATGGCAAATATCTACCTACTTGTCTGCCCATCAAACCACTGAGGAACTTTTGCTTTTCTTTTGTCCTTCACTGATGTTTTTATCCATAGCTACCTGTTCACGTGTTTTGCATGTTTGGTGTGCTCTTTGGGAAATAAGCTATTTGCATGTGGCATCCTGCATATATATTGGCAGGTTCTGCTAGAATGTAAGCAATAATAGATGGAGAAATAATATTCTTCCCCTAATCAACTTAAAAGGCTTGAAATTCCTGGAGAACTGTCTTCTAAGAATCATCCAAAGCAAAGGCTTCAGGGTAGTCTTTGTAATGAAAATATCCTGCAACTTTGGTATTCAGGAGGCCCTTCATGAACCAAACATGACATCTTCCTCCAAACCAGGAGAGCGTGTGCTGCTTCTAGGTCTGTGCAAACCCATGCAGGCTGCTTGTTCCATCTGTGTGTGCACCTTTGAGGAAATACAATGTAGAAATGGGCAGGCAATGACCTGCTTCACTCCATCCTACTTAGGATGCAGAGAGAGGGGGCTCTTCTGTCCTGGTCAAGCTGAGGTTCAGGTGCTCCCTAATCACAGCACATGCAGACTCTGTGTTCTCCTTCCAAAATCTCTCAAGGTATTTTGAAGGTTTACATCCTTTAGCATGAGGTTCAGACATATTTTATTATTTTAATTAATCAGGAATAAATGATTCCAATTGTTAAGATTTTTCCTTTCTTGCTGCAGGCTGCATTCATAGCTGAAGAGATATGTTTTAGCATCATTGAATGAAATGTTAGCAATTTAGAGAGATAAACGGCTTCTGTAGGTGGCACAAATGCTAAATATCATTATTATCTTGCTTTCTTTATTAAAAGTTCATAAGAAAAATGAGCTTTTAAAGTTTGGTTATGAACAGTTACTTCCAATAAAATTACTCCCTCTTGTGTGTAAACTACCTGCCACATTTTAATTACAGAAAAACAGTAGGGTAATAACACAGCAGTAAAGATGGATTGAAGTTAGGAAAGCTCATTGCTCTAACAGGCAGGATTCTTTTGTTAATGACTTAGAAGAATATACTTCGTTCTCTAAATTTTTATAAAATTAAGAATTACCTCAGAAGAAAATGATTGTGCAGTTTATATTGCCTTTACATGATTTCTCCAGGGTCTCTTTAGATGCAATGGTAAGGCCAACGTGGGAGAGAAATCTGATCTGCTTTTCAGCATCTGCTTTCTAGTGCAACTGTAATCAGTCAGCTAAGGTTGTTTACAGTTAGAATTAATATAGCCTCATTCTTTTCTCCATAAGGATACTTTTTTTTCTTCCTCTCTCCCTCACAAACACACACACATACAATGCTTTTCCATCCTAATTCATGTAGCTCTTTTTATAAAAACAAGTAATTATTTTGAGATCTCCTGCAGGACCCAAGAGCTTTGTGTCCCCTTCTTTCCTCATTCACTTGAACTGCATCTTCTGATATAAAGATGTTAATCTTATAGTGGTCTGACAACACCAGTGATATTGTGAGTGACAGTACTATTAAGTGAAGTTCTACAGGTGAAATTCTTAACCCACTGGGATTTAGTAGAAATCTTGACATTGACATCAGTGGATCAACTCTTTCACCATAAAACTTTTTATTTGCAGATTTTTTGCAGTAAATTCTAATTTCCTTCCTCTTGGAAGGGGGGGGAAGTGTTATAATCTTATTTTACTGTTGTTAGAGATCTGAATTTAATTCCTAGAGAGTTTCTGTTTCAGTATGAAAAGCAACTGTGTTTACTTACCTTTTGTAAAAGTATCATAATACTTTTTTTGCCTGCATTCCTTTGGAGTTTAGAATAATATAGTCAGTTTTAATAGGATATTGAATTATGTTATTATTATTGACCCCTTCACTGCTGTGTCTTCCAGAGTGTTAAGCATTTGGTACTGAAGTCTTGCTGAGTTATAGTGCGTCCGTTTCTTCAGTGCTATACGTTTGGTATCTCTGTCTCTGATAATACTTCATTTTTATTATCCTAATACCACATTTTGTCAGCCAGTATAAGCACATAGGCTTTTATCTTCCTTCTTAACAAAAAGTGATGAAAGGACTCTGTATTTTTACCTCACTGTCTCTACTCTCTGCTGAACCATTGAGTTTTTCAGAGGACTCCCATAGCATCAGATATGCTTACTGATATGCCATGGGAGCAAAAGAAATAGTGAAATAGTAAGACTTGCACGAGTACTACTAAACCAAACTGGGTATGCTGTGCTGCAATCATTTAGGTATTAATAATAGTATTTTAAGCTGTGTTTCATGAAGAACTGAAGCTTACATCATTGTGCTTCCATCTCAATGCACAGGCTTCCAGCTCTCACTTTTCAATTGTTTCTAAGCACTGTTCATGCTCAAGCCATCTGAAAAAAATACATGTTCAGGACAGAGGAATACCTCAAATGTATTTAATTTCTGTATTTTTCAGAGGCAGAAGAAAGCAGTCTTTTTAATTAGTATCTGTACTGTGGAAGAAGCTGCTGTGTAAGCTCTGTACTTACTACTCTCCAGGGGTGGGAGACATGATAATATGTCCCCATACCGGAAAAACTTTCACTGGTGCTGTCTTCCTACTGGACACCAAAGACTTTACCCATGACACCCAGATACCCCTGGACCCAGCATCTCTTGGCTAGTAGTGCTACTGATTTGAAGGAAGCTGTTGGAAACTCAGCAACACCCCTCTTGTACTTGCAGTTCAGTGCATGTACAAAGGCAAAACATCATCTGGCAGATTTGCTGTATGGGACATACTGTCAAGCCTCAATAAACAGTCTTCTCTGTATCTCTACAGCAGGAAAATACATTGCTGCATTATGGCTTTGTTTGGTCCCTCCAAGAACAGAGAGATAAAAATAGATGGAGGAGAGTGGCAGGGATTTGGGTGGTTTACAGTGTGAGCATTTGATCTCTGGCGTAACACTTCATTTCCAGGTATTTCTGCCTGTTAACTGAGGGGGTCTTGTCTGCTGGTACCCCATGTCCCTGCTGTGCTGTGGGAAATGTGATGGGAAGCTTTATAAGACTAGGAGGAGCTGCTTCATTGTAGGATAGCAGAGGGACCCAGCAAAAAGCAAGGAGGGCATGGGTGGACTGTGCAGGGAAGGTGGGGGTGAGTTATAAACTCTTGATCCCAGATTCCCCCTTCTGCCACCTCCCTCCAGAGGGGATTGCTCTCAGCTTCTCTTTTATCTGAAGAAATAAGATATTTTATATTAGCATTCGTCTCAGTGCCAACAAAAGATCTTCAGACTAGCAGTTCTGAAGCAGAGAGAAATTTGTCTCTTAGAGAATATGTAAAAGGTATTATTATAAATGTGTGAAAGAACAAAAACAAACTTGCTGCTAAAATGTTGATAATCAGTTACTCCTCTGAATAGCTTACAGTCTGATCCCTCCCCATATTCTCACAGTACAGTAGGAGAAATTATTTAATTTGGGAATCCACACACAAGTAAAGTGCTAAGCTGAGCCACAGAGTAAGTATTCCACTGCTGCTTCTCTTGTTCCTTGCGCTTTTTTTTCCTTCTGACATGCCTCCTGAACTCTCTGCATGACAGAAAGCAATGACCTTCTCAGCTTTGAAAACCTAACAGCCATTGCTATAACAAAAATATAATTCTTCTGAAGCACCTCTTCTGCGTGGTTGCCTGAAGGCTGAGATGCTGCTTGGACTAGCCTCCAAGCCTTCTTCAGCTTGTCCTGAAACTGCAAAGCCATCAGCTTTTCAGAAAGCTGCTTCTCAAAATGTTTCTTGGCATTCACTCCTGAATTCACTCCCTGCTGTTTGCATCTTGGGTTGTAGCATAATCCATGGAAAAGGGATGGAGGTTTCTCACACTGTAAACGACTGTGCAGAGCACAAAATACTGAGCAGGAGAAGGCTTCAGCTTCTTTGGGTGAAGCCCCAGCTTTGCGGGCTAACTGCTGCCTGTTAGCTATGATAAGCTTGTGTCTGACTAAACAAAGAACTGAGAAAAGAAGTGGCATATTCTCTCTGCAGTTATATGTGTTTATTTACCTTCTGTAACTGTCAGAACCTGCTTTAAAGACTGACAGTTTTGAGGACAGGAGTACAAAACTGCAGTAGTGTGGAGTCCATCTTTCCCCTCTCCTCCTGCATGCACTACATTATCTCTTCTCCACTTATACACTACCATACCTGTTTTGATAGATGTTTTTTTAAAAATTGCTGCCGTTTCATGTGCCTGTTCTTCCAGAGCTCTGCTATGGAGATGAGCTTGAATATAACATTAGAATTCATCATAGCTTGCATTTTTAGTTCTGGTCATTTCCACTTCAATTACATCTTCCCCATTACCCATCCTGCCTTTGCTGCCACGGTCAACAGTAAGATGGACTGAGGTAATTATTTGTATTGAGGCCCAAGTTTCTATGGGACTACACTCCAGTGCACTTGCATGAAGGACAACCTGTTAACACTAAAATGATTTGGTTGCAGGCAGATTTATAGCAGAGGAATAGATTTACGCAGGTAATTCAGCCTTGACCTCTTGAGTTCTCATTACTTTGCATCCACTCAGCCCTACTGCCCACCTCTTTCCTTTTTAAATGAGATCCAGTAACTAATAGTGAAATTATGGCAATCTGCTATATGAAATTTGTGATTATTTGCATTTAATTAAAGGCTTCTCTTGAGAAAATGAAGGGCAGCTTAACCTCAGAGAAGCCTCTACATCTCCAGTAATTGCTTCTAATTGAAGTCTTACAGTTTCCCCCCCACCACAGAAAAAAAAAAAAACAAAAAAAAAAACACTGAAAACTTTACTCCCACACACGGGTTCCCTGAGAATTGTTTTATCCTTACACAGTTAAGGTGGCTGAGGGTCCTCATAAATGATTCTTCAGTGTGAGTTAACCAGCTAAATTTAAATTTTAATTACTCAAAAGCCTGTTTTGTGGTGTTTTTATGAGAAGTCTAAGGGCACTGTCCATCCTTCCAACTGGCCTTGCTGTGTGACGGTGTGCCCTGCAGATGGGCACAGGGGGGTGCAGCTGTATGTATCTTGCCCAAGTCCTCTGAATGGTTTCTTTTCTGTCCTGGCTTTCTGGGTTTGTACAGTTCTTATTGACTTCCAGTGGTATTTTGGTTATAGTATAAAAAAATTTCAGGCCTTTTGGCTTAGTGTGTCCTGTGACACACAGGAAAGGGGCTCTGCTGGCTCAAAGTGTGTGGGACTGAGCAGCAGTACTGCCTCTGGGGTTGGGAACATCTCAGGCACCTCCTGGCTCCTCCACCTATGCAGGGTTCCAAGGCCACAGGCTCAGTCTTTGTTGCTGCAAGAAGTGAAACTTTCTCAAGACAAACTGCTTAGAGTTTGGCAGTTGGTGTTGACCAGGGTAAAACAGGCCTGGGCAGCCTTTTCTAGGATGCTTGCCAGTGCCTTGTTTCAGTAATCTTGGTGCATGGAGTGTGCCCCTAAAGCAGTCATGACATTTTACCACAGGTGATAGAAACCCATCCTGCTCCTCTCAGCAGGTGCCATGATGTCACTTTGGAGCAGAGAGGTGAGCTGTGGACGGAGGGTTCTGATTGAAGCCTGCGGGTGCTGTGTCTGGGGAGGAGCATAGTACCTCACATTAAAGCCACCACCTCAGGCTCAAGTGCACAGCACTTCACTTATATATTCTGCCTAATTATGACTACTAGCCTTTCCATGACACTTCTGACAGCACAGTCGCTCTGATTGCACCCTTTGGTTCTATTAAAATCCCTCCTTGTAGTACAGATCTGAAAACAGGCATGACAATAAAAGTGTGTATGTTGTAGTAGCAAACATGGCCATTTTCTACTGTTTATTCTCTTCACTGAAGATAGCAATGTTGAAAAACATGAAAGCATTCTGCTTTCCTGTGTTCTTGCATTGTTCATTAGTGCCGTGTATCACACAAATCTGCAAGAATGTGCATCTGATTTCTGCTTTTTATTATCCCAAAGGTTCTTTTTAATGTACACTGAAACACATAAAGTGTCTAGATGGACTGAAATCTTTCAGAGTGACCTCTTAGACGGCTGCAGATGAAATGTCAGAAATGGAAGTGTCATTGTCAGCAGCAGATTTGTCATGTTTTATGTAGTTGCAGCTACAGTTAAATACATTAAATCATTTGTGGCCTGTCTGTTATTTTTTAGCAAGCAAACATGCTTGGCAAGGTCCATGTTTTCATTTTAGAAAAAAAGAAGTGCTTTAGTTCTGTATGCAGAGCCCTGAAATACTTGTATTTTGTGTAGCTGCAAGTCATATAGACATGTTTGGGTGCTGCTTCTGATATTATTATTTTAAAGGGTGGTATCGTTTCTGACAACAAATATTTAATCTTTCAAAACAAGACATTAAAGAATTTTGGTTTAGGAAACTAGGAAATCAAATGCCTTTTATAGTCTTTATTTCCTCTGCATGCTAGAAAGTGAATTCATGTTAATTACACATTCGCACACACAAACCATTTTTGAATCAAGCACTTATTTACAGAGAGATGATGTCAACAGAGATTGATACAAGGGGTTTGCAGCAAAGCCTTAAACCTTGTGAGGGCGAGGAACTTCAGCTTGAGCAGCTGATGGCTGGGTTATAGGATGATTGGGTGGTTCCTAACAGTTCTAGTCCTAGCAATTTTACAGAAATCTGCGTTGTGTAGAAGGGAGAATGATTCAGTTCACCAGCAGGTATAGATTACAAGGGAAATTTCATCTTCATTTGAATTTGCATGTCAAGAGCTATTGACCAAAGATATTTGTCTTTGTTAGTATTATAAAGGACTCAGTCTTGTGTACATTGCCCAAGAAAAACCGTGTGTGTTAGAAGGCAGATGTATTTTATTCCTTCCTTCTTCCCAGTGGAGCTATGTTTATTATCATTACGCCTTCATCATAATAGGAAGCTTTTCTGACAGTGGTTTTTTTTTTCTTTGAATAGAGAAGGAGAAGCTTTTACATATTCAGGACTAAAGTAACAGTTCTCCGTGTGGGGAGATTGAGGCCCATAAAGACCCCAGTGCCACTGTCATGCTCATGATGTCGGGAGCCCTGTGAGGCGGTGGGAGCCAGGGTATCCTTCACTCCCTCGCCCATGGGAGCAGCACCATGGTCATATTTTGGGGTTACACAAGTATAAGTGAAAGAATCACCATCTGGAAGTCTACAGCTCCAGAAGGCAAGGCTGCAAAGGAAAGAGTCTTAAACTTTGAAATGTAGACGATATCTGGGCAATTGGAAAGAAGAGTGTGTCCTGGTTTTGGAGGTTTTCTTGTGCTTTGGGTTGGTAATAACTACAGGATGACACATTAAATGGATTTCACTCACCTGTTAAGTTTGTCCGTTTGAAACAAATACATGGATACTGTGAGAATTTATGTAGTACAAAACACAGACAAGGACACAAAAGACCTCTGTGGACAAAAATAGCTGGAAACAACTACAAATCTGTGCTCGTAAGTCTCACAGATGGTGGGCTCCCAGATTTGGAAACATGGCACAGGAACTTGGAAATGATGGACAATTGTATGTGAACTCCAGTAAATGAGAGTCAACTAATCTGTTGTACTCATTTTTATCTTTCCTTTTTCTCACTTCATGTTTTCCTATTCTTAAAATTAATCCATTCAGTAAGAAATGTGAAGTTAAATGGCTAAATTCACTGCTCAGTCACAACTATCACCGATGTCCCTATTGGACAAGCTGGCTGAAATGCTTACTGAAAACAAGTGCAGAGAGATGATGAGATTCATGGTGAGGAAATGACCACCATTCATCCAAAATGTCTTCAGTAGCGGCACCAGGAAGGGAATACACTGGTGCAATCTGTAGTTCTTGTTTTTGTTTTAAAGGTCTCTGATGAGCCATGTGTGCAATGTATTTCACCCTGGGAAATCCCACTGAAATCTGGCACTTGGATTTAATTTCTTGTGCTGCTATATTTAGAGCAGAAATCAGATCTCCCAGTGTGACTCCTGGCTTATAGAAGCTCTGTGAATTGTCTTAGTTATTACTAATTATTATACACTATTTGGTTACCAAAGCTGCCATGAAAATCCTTTAAAGAGCAGTTGCCTGTACTGCCAGGCTGCAGTCACACAGCAGGAGCCAGCCATCATGTCTGTGATGTGGGGATGAGGGATGGATGACCTCCATGGATGTGGTGTGGTCTTTATTACTGTTGCCTGTTGCTCAATCACTATATTCTGCACCTTTTTTTTTTTTATCCTATGGTTTAGGAGTTTGATCAGAGATATCTCCATTCAGTTTTAATAAGTAAATTAGGGTCTTTAAAAATTTGCAGTTATTGGTAGTCTCAGAGCACAAACATTCCCTCCTCACTGTCCATCTGTGTTCAGTCCTAAAAGTAACAGGCAGTCTGATGTATTTATATTTAATAAGTTCTCATCTTTCTTGACCTTAGTTCCAATAAAAATCATTCACAACAGTGCCAACTTGGGCATTCAGAATCATATTGTTATAATCAAAGGAATGCAATATTTTTCCTGTGCTGATACCTGCCAGGCCAGCTGTACCCAGATTTCAGCATTTGAAGTGCCAGGATTGTCTATGCCTTGTGTTAAAGAAATGTGGCAGCATGGATATTTTTAAATTCTGAGGAGGGGAGAGAGTTAATATATCTCAGTACTTGCAATGTAAACTGACAATATGGATGGCATTTTTATATTTTGGTATTTTGAGATGTATTTCAGGCATTTCATACTCTCTTTGTACTTGTCTGTATAGAAAAAAAAAATCTTTAAAACTTAAGAGCAATGAAATCACTATGACTCGATAGATATGACATTCAAAATCTACTAAACTAAGCAGAGAACATGTCCATCCTAGCAGCTTTTTGTTATCTTTCACACTTCTTTGATAGGGATGTAATTTTCTGTAATCACTCAGAAAGATGGCTGGATATTTTTCCTATTAAATTCTGAAGGACTTAAACCTTTTCTGGCTTACCTTTGCTATTTTTCATGTTTATATACAACAGTATAATGCATCAGCATTTTTATATGTTTCCCATATAAAAATGAGACATGCTTATAGAGGCTGTCAAACTTTCTATTCCACAGAATAACTGGAGCATCACTGTAAGTTGACACCTGCCTAAAAATCACATAAAGATGCTGAAATGTCTTATTTTATGTCCCTGTTGCTATTTAATAGCTAAGCTGTGCCCTTTTCTTAATTTACTGTTGCTATCCAGAAGTACATTAGCATTGGGGGATGCTGCTACAGAGGTCCCAGGGTAGCTTTGCTGCTTTCATGGGTGCCCTAAAGTCAGCAGAGCTGCTCATTGGCTAAAGAACTGGCCAAACTGTGATAATTAACTGGTGTATTAGAAATGGTAAGGAGACCAGTCTATAGTGCTTTAACTTTCTTTCAGCAGGTTTCTCCTACCAGGGATTGGAATACAAATTTTTTTTTTTCTTCTTTTTTTTTCTTCCTTGTCTGTATTTAGCCTCGGGAGGTTTCTGATCGGTTTTGGCTATTAAAGACAGCAATAAATGCCTAGCTGGAAGCTACCTGGCTTTTATAACCTTAAGCTATTTAGGAAATCAGAAAAGGTGAATGGAATTTTTTTCTGTTTTTCTTTGGTTTTGTGGTTTGTTTTTGGTTTTGACTGGTTTTGTTTTGGTTTGGTTTTTTGCTGTTGGTTGGTTGGTTGGTTGGTTGTTTTGTGTTCTTTTAAGAGAAGAGCTACAAAGGCACTGCCTGCCTTTCAGGTGAATTCCACTGCGGATGATAAATTATGTCTGAACTGAACCAAAATGTTCCTAATGGCCTTAGTCAAAAGGCCTATTACAGGATGTCTAACTCACTTAAATTCCTTTCTGCTTTAAATTGTTAATGATTAAGTATTTTAGGGCTAAAGTGGTACGCATTTGAAGGACACTTCACTTTAAGGTTAGCCAAACTTAAAAATGAGCACCTGAACTAAGATATACAGACTCACTGAAGTGACCACTGTCTGGTGGTGCAATCAGGATATTGTCCCTACAGCTGGATAATTTTGTGGATATTTGCATGACCAAGAGAAGAGGTAGCAAGTTGTAAGTCATCAGTCCTTTACTGACTTTATGTAGTAACTTGCTTTTAAGCCTGGTTTTGCAGCAGTGAAGGTGACAAATCTGTCTAGTAATCACAAAGCTTTGGACTCCTGTACAGTTCTGTGCTGCCACCTGCATGGGTGCTCACCGGTGAGCAATACCACACACTTATTTATAAGGAGGTGGAAATATGTAGTAGATACCTGTTCAGCATTCTTAGCTATAGGAACTTATCAATTTCTTAGATTTTTAATGTCTTCTGACAGTGAACCACAGAAAATTCCAAGTCACTCCATGTAATATTGGCACTTACAGGATCTGTGTGCTTACAGCAGCCGTGCTCATCTAGATATTCATTTCTGCAGGTCCAACGTTGCTTTCGTTAGGCTCATGGATGTTTAATGGACTTGGTTTGCCTTCTAGTCCTTTTCCATGAGTGTCACTAGTATGCTGATCCAGTGATTTCACACACTGTCTTCAATTCCAGCAACAGCAGATGTGACCTTAAGATCCAGTATCTTAGATCAAACTCACATCTTCCTTCAGTCAGGGCATCCATTCATGGCCAGCAAGCAGTACACACATGAGCAGATACTGAGCAGAAATAGCGGGACTGGCCCAGTAATAAAATGTGTGTGCACATAGAAGTGGGTATGCTTGCAGAGAAAGATGAAAGACTGTGTTTTCCAAACTATCTACGTTGCTCCTCGTGGTGTACAGACAGGTTCCAGGCAACTAGGACCGTAATAGCGCCATTGTCCATCATTCTTACTGCAAAATAAATGGTATGTTCTTTATAAATTTCAAAATACCTATTTTTCTTGCTTTTTTCCCTTCATGATGATGCAGCTGCCCCCTGGGAATTTTAAGCAAACATTGTTCCCAGCTTTTTTTGGATGCTGTTAATGTGAATTTCTGTCCCAGTGCACCACAAACGTCTGGATCCTTCAGAATATTTCTATTCCCCACTGCGTCACTTCCCCTTTGATATCTGATGAGTCAGCAGGTCTTTAATTGCTCTTCCTCTTAGCTAGGAGTGCTCTCATTCAATATGTTAAATATTTGATTGCCCCAGCTTTCCCAGTAGAGCAGGGCACACATGGGGATGTACCAATGCAAAGCCTGTTGCCCCACCAGACAGCAGGCTTGGGAGCTCAGACCAAGGCCATGTCTGAGAAGTGTGGCCTGGAGCCCGTGGGTGCTGTGGGGAGCTGTGCAGGCCAGGTAGCTCAGGCTGCTGGGAGTTAATTTTGGATGGCAGCAGCTGTGCTCAGGAAGACTTGTTGCATGAGGGTCTGCAAGCCACCTGGGAGTTCCCTGCGTGGCCAGGCGGTGAGTGTGGCCATGCACTCTGTTCTCAGCTGCTCCCAGGATTCCGTTTTGCTCTTTTTAAAATAAGAATGTAGGCACATCCACTGGGATATTCCTGTGCTCGGTAGATTCTGGAGTGTGCCTTCAGGGACTCAGTAAGATGGGATATTATAGCCAATAAAATTATCTTCTTGTAACTTTCCTGAATATTATGCATGTATTTCATACTCAGTGAGCTGAAATAAGGGCACTTTTTATAGCTGTTTCCAAGTATGTTAAATGAATGAGTTGTGTAGGGACCATCTTTTGTGTCTTACATAAGGAAGCCTGGAAGGCACCACCACTGGGCAGAGTTGAGTCTTCAGCCCTGCAAGTGGCTCCTTGGAAGGAGAAATCCAGTTTGGCATTCTCACATTCTCACAGAAAGCTGGGACTTGCTGACTGCAAATGCCTCTGCGCTTTGGGGAGGTCTGTCTCCCTGTGATGCTGTGTAGGAGTGTGCAGACTCTCACATCATGGCAAAGCGTGAAAAGTCCCGAGGATCATCAGCAATGTAGGTTTGAGGCAGTAACTGCAGTGCAGTTTGTGGAGGAGAATATCCCAAATGTACCTCTCTAGATCTGCCTCTGGGCTTCGTATTCCTCTGAAGTCTCGCTGCCTCTGTGTTTCTAGTGGAGCATGGAGTTGTATTAGGAGTAGCGTATAGAGGAGCACTGAGAAATGCAGGAGGCAGGGCACACTTAGCACACACATTCAATCACTTGTGGGTGGCATTGGAGAAAAGAGCTTGATCAGAATAATGGGGAAAGGAAGAGCCCTACAGCCTCACTTTGTTAATCTTATTAGCCCGGTCCTGATGTAAGAGAAGCTGCTTAAGCAATGGCATGAAAAAAATCATAGAAGTTTCCCTCCCACAGAGTCAAAGACAAGCAATCTCACTCCTAGTGAAAGGATGAAATAAACGTAGCTGTTTTTAGTGCAGAGCAGCCAATGCCAGAACTATCATTTAGGAGATCAGACCTCTTAAATGGACCTTTAGATTAAGAAAAATAGGTACAGAATAAAATTCTGTCCTGAAGCAAACTTGGCAGTACTGTGACAGTGAGACAGAGGAACCCTATGAATAGATAAGTGGCATTTTCCCACATTATTCAAAGTGCCCACTTGCTGAACAAGTGGAGCAGAAAGTTCTCAGTGGATGAGGAATGGGGAAAGAACAGTCCATCCATGTGGAGCCTTGACTTCCACCAGGCCGTTAATATCAGGGATGTTTATGACCTTCCAGTCAAGCAAAGGAGAATAACTCATCAGCAGTCAGGTTCAATCAAGCTAATGTTTCCAAGATTAAATGCATACTTTGCAGACCAGATCCAATTGCCAATTTTCTGGTGAACCCTTTCTGCCATTATAATTTTCATTGTTCAGGCCGCTGTGGGTGGGTTTCAAGCTCCGCAGCATAAGTTATGGTGTCATATGCAAACAGAAAGTTGTCGAGAAATGTGGGAGAGCTTGAAAGTCTTCCTTTACTCTGAACAATACAGCCAATTCCTGCTACAGTGACTTGTGAAAGCCATCCTTCATTTCAGTATCTGGCTTCAGCAGATGCCGACAGATGCACTCTGGTCCCTTCTGCCACATACAGCTCTCTGGGAGCAAAAAGCCAGGGGTCCTGCCTGGACTATATTACACAACCAGTGGGGCAGCTGATTAGTGAAGATGACCCTACATAGCCTTCAGGGAACAGATTGGCCACCATTGCCCAAAGGCACTCCAAGGCTTTTTTTTTTTTTTTTTTGAAGTATACCACGTACAGATTTGGACGGTATCTTCCTTAGTGGAAACCATTTGATGGTCCATTCCTGTCCAAGGGGTAATCGAGCACAGAGAGAAAGCTTAATGACTGCCAAGTTTAAGCACAGGCCAGAGCTACAGGCTTTTACAGCAGTAATACATACTTTGTTCTCAATTGGAAAATTAGAGGAAGAGTTTGCCACCATACGCAAAAATCTCAGTTCTTGAAAGAGATTTGTAATGGAAGTAGGCTTCCAGTCACCTATTCAGTGCCCATGTTGGGGAAGATTTCCAGAGAGCCAGTTTACCTGTCTCCTGTTGATAAAAATAATTGGAATTATTGGACCTTCAAAGCCGTGGAGAAAGTAATGGATGACCAGCTGCACTTTAAATGAAAAAGTAATCTGTGGAGTAATTACTGCCAGTCAACATGAGCCCAGCTGTGAAATATTAATGGATTGCTTGATCAGTCTATACAGACCTCTCAATCATCCTCCTAGAGAGAAGCACCAACCCAGCAAACAACTCAGAATTTGTAGTCAGACAAATTATTGACAAGGACAGAATAAGATGTTCTAATATGACATTTGCTGTAAGCAAGAAATAGTTATTGGGTCCTAAAGGAAAACTTTTTCATAATATTTGTAAGTTTGGAGATGATCTGTCTTAAGCTTCTCCAAGCACCCACCATCTCATGGTGGAGAAGTGGCAGCCTTGTGCTCTGCAGATCTGTGCACAGCACTGCTGTAAAACTCAGCAGCGTGTGACAGTCTCAGAGAAAAAAAAAAATTGAACAGAGGGCTTTCTATATTTAACACTAACCCATGTGTCTTAGAAAATGTTTGAACAGAATGTATAGAGCTTGGAAAGACTGACACTGGCACCCTGATCCAGCAAGGGACTGCATTTTGGGCATCTGAACAGCCCTGTTTACTTCAGAGGGACTTTGCATAAGCTTCAGCACTTTGTGAGATTGAAGTCTACCGAGTAGGAGTTCATAAATAAAAAGAGGCAGCTCTGCACAAGATTACTCTTTCTGAGCCCTTGAACTTAAGAGAACTTCAGCTTCAAAATGGGGAGTCAACCTGGGAATGAACACAGGTTGCTTTGATTAGAAATGCTGCAAAGTTTGATCGTGCCATGAGATATGGGCCTTGTGCTGTATTTGTTAATGGGAATGATTGCGTCTTTGGTATCTCTTCTCTGTCAACCTCTTCCTGGTCCCAGGAGATCTGTGCATCTCAGTCTCCATCCTCCCACACTGCCTAGATATGGAAACAGGACAGTGCCAAACCCGAGAGAAAAGTCTGGTTCATCTCTGTAGGGGATTTCAGTGCCTTCACTCTGTGTTGCAGAAAAGGAGACAAATAAATCTGAGAATGAAACAGGATCTGCAGGTAATCTAGCGGGTGTGAAGGAAAGGTCTTCCCAGTTTTGTGTGACAGTCAAGTAGCAAATGGAGGAGGTGGACCAAACCCATAATATGTCCTCCTTTGTTTCTGTCTGCCCTACAGAGTCAGGGGGAAAAAACATCCCCTACATAACATGAACAACTGTGACTAATTGGCCTTGGTGAGCTTTGTGGGCCCAGATGGTTCTTTCTTTGGACAGTGCCAAAGTAGGATGTACATCCATACTTAATGAACACTGAGCAGAGAGAGACAGACAAGGTACCAAAACCTGTCTGTGTCCCCAAGGTGGATGTGGGGAACTGTTGCTGTTATTGATCTATTTTTGTTTTAATTGCAAGGACGAGGGGAGTTCCTTAAGTGTCTTCTGAAAAGCCAAGAGAGAGAATTAAGATTCTTCAGAAAATAATTTGGGTCATCTAAGTTATGTTCTGCAATGAATGGCACTCGGAGGAATGTCTCTAGCCACCTAATTGAAGCACATATGTTAGGTCCTAAACTTAGTGTGAATATTCCCAATGCATCAACTTTAGAAACTTCTTTTGGAAACTAGAAAATTCTAAACTCAAAACTGAGTATTTTCAGTACAGTGAAGAGTTAAGGGATTTGGATCTCTGTAGTCACCCTGTGCAGCTTTAAATGTGGATGGTTTTTGACTCCTTGAAAAGCAAATGGCCCTGCCATGACACTGATTTTTTTTTTTTTTTTTTTTAAAGGGACAGATTTGTATAATGAAGTAGCTTATTAATATTACTACTATTAGGTTTATAAATCCAATGTTTTTCTATATATGTATATCATAGCAAGCCTAGGCTCAGATGTCAACATGAACCAGTAGACTCCAGCCTTAGTAGTCCATTTAGTTGAATTTGAAGCAAGTAGTACAATACAGACAACTTTGCTGTTCTGAGCAATGTGGAGGAGAAGAGCAAGAGTCTTCGAGTGTCTGCAGGCAATGTCAGAAAGCCTGTTGAGCCACATGTTTGAGATGACGGCTCTAGGTATTATTGCATTATAAATAGCAGCTAATAATAGTAGCATAACAGCAAGGTTCTCAGATGATGTAAATTGGAAACTGTAATTCTGTGGAAGTTAATGGAGCTCAACTGATTTACACTAGTTGGCTGCCTGGCCCCTAGCAAATGATTCTAAATCTGATAAAATTAAATGAGATTCAAAGCTCCCTCATATAAGAGAATATTAAACTCTATCTCTGCTGTCAGGCTTTTGCACGGCTGTCAGGCTTTGTAGCTGGGGCTTTAAGATCCTGTTTTAAGTTCTTGATTTTATTATTTGATAATTTTTTTCACTTCTCTCTTTTATTTTGTTTAGTTAGTAAAATCTTTACTTCCCCAAAAGAAGAATTAGAAAAATCACCCACTTCGATGGGTCATTAGGTGCCATTTGTTAATATTCACAAGTTGTTGGCAGAGATCTTAAAGCTTTTGAGATTTGTGCCCTTTAATTTCAGTTCAAAATGCAAATAGACATTGAAAGCATCTGTTTGGCATCCATGTTGGAGAGGTCTGCAGCCTGTATTCCCTTGTTCTCAGTAAAGTACTGTAAATTTAAAAACAAACAAACAGAACCCCACAACAACAAAAAAACCCCACACAAGTCTTCAAACCTGGTGAAGGTAAAAACTGAGTGTTCCATTAGTTTATAAGCTCTCTTTGCTGTTACCCAGCTTGAATATATTACAGGCTGTGGGCTGATGTGTAGTATAAATCAACAAGGGTCTGACTAGTCCTGGGGAGAGTTACATGGCAGTCAGAAGTTACAAGCAGGTTTAGGAGAGGTTCATCCTTTGAAGATTCCTTGCTTGTCTCTCATCTGTTGGTGTAAATGCACAAGTCATTATTCCTTCTCTCAGTTCTGTTGCAAAGATACAAACTGGCTTAAACACTTCTAATAGCAGGCTTTAGAAATCCAGACTAGTTTGACAGAACTGGGTCGAGGGATGGTTGGGTGTGCTGTACCCTGCGTGGGGGTGGACTGAGGAGCAGCTCAGCGTGGGTGTAAGGTGGCAACTTCGCAATCACTTGGCTTTGTGCGGAACAGCACATCTGACCGTAGCGTCTGTTCGGAGGAATATATTTAGATTTGCTGGTTTTGAAACAGAAGCTTAATCTAGCAATTGCCCTGTGAGTCACTGTTGCACTCTTACCTGTATGTCTGAATCAGAACTAAGTCACTTGAAATAAAAAAGCTTCAATGTAAAACTTCCGTGAGAATTAGGACTACTGGAAACAGCCATAGGCAGGAATTCTTGAAGTCCCAGGATGAGACTACTCATGTAGGTTGAAAGCACCTCTCACTTTATGCTATGCTGCTTTGAATAGTTTTGGGCAGTTTCCACAGATGTTGAAGTGAAAAGCTAGAAATTTGTTTGAGAACATGTGTAAAGCTCAAACCATAGATTTGGGGTTTTTACTACATTGTTGTGTGCTAAAGTCTCCACTAAAGTAGAAAATAAATGGAATCATCAAGATCATCTCTGCTGAATTTGATTTAAAATGTAATGTGTTTAAAAATACAATAGCATAGACCCACAGTTGCTCATGCAGACATGCAGGGTACAGTCATACAGCCTATGTTTGTTGGAGGCAATCAACAATTTGATAACAGTTCTTTTTATCTGAAAACTTTCTCCCTGAATTATCTCTCTGGTCAGTCCATGTACAAACTTCTTGCCATTATATCCTTTCTATTTGATTCATTCATAAAGCTGAGAGAATAAACCATAGACTGATTCACATATATTTTTTTCCTAATTCTGATAGTGTGTGCAGAAAATCTACTTTCTTTGAAAATACAGTGTGTTAGATTTCTCAAGGTATAAAAACATCCCTCGTGTATCTTGCTGTAAATCAGAAGTGGCATCCCTGTGCCAGCGTGGCTTCTTCACCAGATGGAGCAGACACCACCACGCATTTTGGTCCAAGCAGCAGCTGCACGATGTACCATGTTTCTCTCAAAAACCCCCCAAATCTTGTCATTTGTTGGTGAGCAATAACTGCTGCAAGTAAATTTAGGGTAAACATCAATAAAATATGTATATGTAAAAGAAAATGTCATTTGTAAGCCTACTGGAAAATGAACCCCATACGGGTCCCTACAAATTCTGTGTTACATCTTTTTTGTAAGACTAAGCAAAAATGCAGCAGCACTTTGTGCTAAGAACTTTGAATTACTTTGTGTGAATAAAGGTAACAAGATTTGGACAACACTAGAAGGGAGACAGGGAAATTAATTTTCTTGGTGTGCTGCCTGTAACTTTCAAACAATTCTGGGAGACTCCTGATAAGGGCCAATGAGACTTGTTCTGGGAACAAAACGATGTTAACCAATCTGTGAGTAAACTCCATCTCAGCACTCCACTTGTCATTATTCAATCTGTCCTGACAAATAACACAGATAAAAGGATACTCTAGTCCCATGATGCAGAGGACTGATACACACAGTGAATCATAATCAAGCCAGGGATTCTTTTTTTTTTTTTTTTTTTTTTTTCTTCCCCAGGTAAGAGCAGCAGTTACTAGCTTTTAAATGGCATCATAAATTATTTGTTCTCTTTTGGCAAAAAAGCTTGCTTGCATCTTACAACAAAAATCATTTGGGCTTTTCAGAAATTATTTAAGACTCATTTTAGCATGCATTGTTGTCTCTTGTTTAGCCAAGCTCCAGGCCAAGTGTAATTTACTTGATTTTAATTAGTCCAAAGCTGTGAAATGTGCATACAGAGCCAAACTGCTTTTGTGATGTGTTACCCAGTTTTTAAAAATGAATCTACAAGTCCCCAAATCTGTCTCTCATCCTATACTTCGGATCAATGTAAGTTTTGCTTAATATATTAAATATATTTACAAGTTTGGCATTGCCTCTACTTATTGCATACCTTTTAGAAATGTTTTTTTAGACTTGTTTATAATAAAGGTATTACAAGGAATGTTTTTAGGACTTTCAGTACACCTCCAATGACAGGAAAAACACATTTCATCTTACTCCAGTTGCAGTACAAGGGCTCCTCTACCATCTTCCTAAGCAAAAGTCAAAGCACAGGCCCTAGAAATATGAGTAAATTTTTTTAAATATGTTTCTGAGTAAGATTTTGTGGAGCATCAGCTAACTGTGCAGTCTACATGAACAGCAATATTTGACATCCTTATGTGCTGATGGTGTTCACCAAACAGCCTTCAGTCATCAGCTCTTGCTGCACCCTACCCTTCTGGCTGTTACCCTGAACAGTACTGTGCAGACCTCAGCTCTTCTGATCTGATCCTAGAGAAATAAGATACTCCATTAAGGCATGCATTAAGGAAGACATTGCCTTCTTTTTCCTGTGATAGAGAAATTGTATATTAATTTGTCTAGACCAAAGGCATGAATATTTGATTTTCACAGAGTTGCTGTATTAACAAAAAGTATGTGGAGTTGACTTCTGTTTTGTTAGTTGAAATAAGCAAAAGCAATTTTAGTTCATAAACAGAGTTTTTGATTCTATTTGCACAGCTTTAAAATGTATTTAAAATCTTGTTACTTGAGGTCTTTAAACAAAATACAGTTCTCTTATCTAATTTATGTTGTCAAAAGCAAAATGATTTACATAAGACATTCGATAGACTATCAGGAACAGCCATACTTCCAGAGAGAAAAGCCTATTAGATCTTAATCCATCTGATAAGCATATTACTTCCACCAAAGCCAAACTGCTTTCGTATTCTGTATAAATAATTCCATTTAGTGTAATTGATTATTTTACAGCAGGAACCAAGATAGATATTGTTGGAGGAGAATCAGCCTATTAGTCATGTTTTGGAGGTTGTTCTGGAGAAGACAGATTTCGATAAGCTCGAGCTAGTCTGAGCAATTTGCAGAGCAGATCACTAGCCAAGTTGTCATTGTGCAGCTTCTGTTCGCTCTCAAGTATCGGCTGAGCTATTGTAGTTCAGTACAAGATAATAGCAGTAGCTGCATGCAGAAACCAGCTTCAGAGTGATGTAACGAGCTATCATCGTGCCTTGGTCTGGAACTGTATTATACCTTTGGAAATTGCTAGGCAATCAATGCAGAAAAGCTGCAAAAGGCGAGGTTGTTTTTGTTGCTACAAAAGTATGATTTATAGGTGCTGCAGATTACAGAATGTGTCAGGAATACTTGATCCCTGATTTGGGGATATCTGGTGGGTACTCCAGCAGCTGGCTGCTCTCTTGTGGAAAGGCAGTAGCCCTCAACAGAGTTTTAAGAACAGTTGTCTGGGGCAGATGTGAGTTGAAATGGCCTTGCTACAGTGCAGTCATTTTTTTTTTAGTGCAATAAAAAGGTTAGCGTGAAACTACTTTGTCTATCTGTTTTGTCTTGCTCTTTCCTCCTTGTCCCTGCTTTTTTTTTTGGTTGTTTGGTTGGGGTTTTTTTGCCTGTGTATTACTTTTTTCTGAGCTGCACGATTACACCTTCGCCTTCTGTTTATTGCGTTCTCACAGCAAATGGATTCACACACTTCTCAGTTAAATGTGTTACTGCCAAAGAGCATGAAACCGTGTTTGTGTGTGAGTACTTCTAAAGGTTCTGTTTAAAAGAGCAGGCTGTGTTTAAGCATAAGTACAATTCACGTGTGGTGACATTTCAAGGTTATGGAAATCCAGAATTGGTTTTCACACTCAAAATTTAAGCAATGGCAACAACTGTTGTTGTCTTCATCGTGGTGGGCTGCCACAGCAGGTTAATGCACCTTAAGCAAAAAAAATAATTGGGGAGGGTGGTTCCTAGAGGGGCAACTAAACATCTTTTTAATTGTAGTGTAGATACATCATTGCCTTTCTAATTCAAGTTGCATATGCATGGGAGACCACAGGGTGCCAGAGGGCCCACCATCATGGTGTGTTGGCTCTCAAAGCAGCCTTGAAATATAGATGTAAACCTGCCAAAGTTGTAAAAGTGCTTTACTAACACTTTTTAAGCAGATGAATTAGAATTTGATGCATAGTGGTTCTTTAAAAGTAGATTATTTTCTTTACCTAAACTACAAATGGCTTCCAGACCAGAATGAAAATAAATAGTTTGTGATGAGATAGGGAAAGGAGAAGAATGTAAAGTGGTTAAAGGGTTTGAAGTCGGAATTGTATCTTTTTCAGGCTGAAGCAGGGGGTTGTGCTGCCCACAGACTAAGTAGTGCTTGAGACTGAAGTTTGTATTTTAGCTAGGTTCAGTCATTGGAATAACACTGAATGAGCTTTCCCTGCAGCTGTGGTAGCAGCTCAGACCCTTCTAATGAACAAAAAGTGATTCTGGACAAATAGTACCAAGTGATATTGGTAAATGCTCATTTGTATGGTAACTAGGGGTTATCTCATGAGCAGCCGGTGGGCTCTCTGCAGAACATCTGTCAAACCACTATCAATGCCAAATGAAAAAAAAAAAGAGCAAATTTTTCCCATATTTCTAGAAGTGAGTTTGTCCTGTCTCCCACCTTACACAACAGGCTGCAGAATGTGTTTTGCCATTTGAAATCACGGCATACAGCCATTTGTGACAAGCTGGGCTTTGGTTAAGGCTGTGGGTCTTCTCCACCAGAGCACAGCTGAATTGTGGGACTGGCTGACTTCCCAGAGACCCTGGTTCATGCTCAAAGCTGGCCTGTAAAGGCTAATTGCATTGCTGAATTCATTTTACTCACCTCTCTGATGTCTCTGAAACGCATTTCTTTCTTATTTGTGCATTTTTTAAATGGAGCAAGTAAAACATAAGGTATGAGAAAGACCTATGAGTTCAGATCTTCAGTTAGTGAAATTAAGTTTAATGGAGAAGTTGTATCAGAAAAATGCTTGAATGAAGGCACAGTCAAGACTATTTTGGAGAGAAATTTTTTTATATTGCAAACAAAACATGAGCATTTAACTTACAGAAATGGCTAGGGAATAAGGTACAACTAATCCGCATGCAGGGTGTTGTATGTGTGTTGTAGCACAAGGGCAACACTGGGTTTACTTGTTCTTTAGAGCTTGAACTGGGATTTTGAAGGGCAGGGTAAGTTTCTCTGATCTACAGCTGTGCATGCAAATATAAGAGCTCCAATTACAGATGCAGATGTGTGCATTTCTGTAATGATATCCTTGAAATAAACTTCATGTAGAAATAAAGGGAAATCTGATGTGGTATCACTGAGTGGAGTGGTGACATCCCATAGAGTTATAGTGACTTTTCCTTGACAGGCTTTTGTGCTCCATTCTGCAGGAAAGGGAAAAAGTGGCAAAGTGACTCTCATAAGCAATCATTGATTTAGATGGGAACTCATGGATGAGTTTGATTGGGATGAATAGGGAATCAAAAATCAATTAAAGAGTGATTATTGTTTCTTCCACAAATTGATTTCATGTTTTGGCAGCCTTTAGGAAATGTTCTGCCAGCTTCAATGAGCTTACAATGTTAAAAACCAGGCAAGACTATGTATCACTTAATTGGAATTCATCTTTTGCTGTAGTCTTAAATACCTGAAGTAGAATCAGGTGAACAAATCACATCTTTGCCATTTTGTGCCTATTTTCACTTCTTCTTTTTTATCTTTCAATTTTAGTCATCTTTGCTTTCTAGTTCTTTGTTAAAATGTGTGATACAGGTTTGGATGTGGATCTTTCTCTTTTTATACATGTGGTCACTACATTCAAATGCTCATCTCTCTGTGTGGATTACAAAAGGGTTCATTATCAGATTCCAGAAACATGTGTGACTTTATTATATTACCCATCATCATGTTGAGGAATTGTTAGATAGTCCCACAACTTTCCTGATCTCTCTGACTATTATGGGGAGAACAAAAGCAAGAAGCCAGGAGGAACAGGTGAGCTGCAAGGCAAGGGTCAGGTGTGCTGAGATCCTGAAAGCCTTCTGCAAACTTTGAGCCTTCCTGCAATTCAGGGTAAATTGAAAATATTCTGTACTGCTGAAGATGGGATCTTTTATACCCAGAGAAATGAATACATTAACTTCTAAAGGGATTAATATCTCCAGTGTGCTTAAAAGAAAGAAAGTCAAAATATTTACTTTTGAAACTATGTGAATTTAGGAGTAATGTTAGTAGGGAAGGAGAGAGTTCACCAGAGGAGCTTAGTGAGAGCTGAGAACATGTGAATATTATCCAGCAGCTCTATAAACAAGTGAAGTTAAACATGACTTTGGAGATGGGTAATTGTTAAATACTCTACACTGATTTATGAAAACTATGAAAGATTTTTCTTTCATGAAGGAAGGGAGACTTCCATAAAGTTGCCTAAAAGCAAGAACTGCAGTCTAATGTGCAATCCTGTGCTCTTTATGTAACCTAGGAAATCTTCTGTATGACATGGGCCAAATTCTAACCCAGCAAAACCTTATTCTAAATAAATGTGTTTATGGCTGAATTAAGTAATGTCTCAAAATTTTGAACTGTAAAAGATCTTGAGGACATAAACATAAACACGGATTCCTTTTTATAATATGTACAAATTTCACAATATAGGAAAAAACAAGTTTTGGCTTTTCAAGGTTAGTGAGCTCTGAAATAAGCTTTTTAGCCATCTGGGGTCCTCAGAAAGACAATAGTGCCCACGTGCCCCTGCCCCAAACTGCCAGCACCACACTCTGCTTGCAGGGTCACTGCATCCTTTCCCCTGTGCATGCAGAGTTGCAGAGGCTGCTTTAAAAGTGCCCAGGCATATTCAGGACTACCTAGTCATGAATTGTGCTTGCTTCTGAGATTCCTACCAAGCAAAGAGCAAACAAGATCCTCAATCCAAATATCTTTAAAAATTTGGTGTTGCCATCCTGCTTGTGGGTTTTGAGACACTCTTCAGTTACGCCTGCTGCCAAATGTGCAAGTGCTGAAGCGAAACAGAACTAAATTATGGAAACATTTGTGTAATGGGCAGCATAAAAGCAGGTGAATTCTAAAGTGAAGTGGTTTGGGTTAGTTGTGAAAACAGAGGAGAAATGGGCGTATTTACAAAGGACACATAATGTCCTTTACTTGTCTCTGTAAAGAGATAGGTAGGATGTCAGTAAATGAGTGTTCCCAGCCTCAGTTAATTATGGTGAGCTAGTGATAGTGTGATAGTGTTTCTTTCTTTAGGTGCCTGCTGCTGGCTAATCCCACCTGAGACACACTATCCAGGTCTGGATGTTCCTCAGCAAAGAGCTTAGATGTATTTTCAAGAATCACCATATGCTAACAAAGCCCACAGAATAGGCTGTGCAGCTGAATTCACATCAGCTTAACTCTGTTTAACTGCAGAATATAGCAACTGAACTTTTACCACAAGTTACATATATGAACAGGCATGATTAAATGGCTTGGTAGACCCTCACCAGTGTGTTGGGCTGTGCTGACTTATCTGTGTGCCCAAGTCTTTATTGTACAGATTTAGACATGGGTTTATCTGCCTGCAAACACCCAGCATTTGGGCATCCAGTCTGGTTTTCTCTCAAAATTTTTAGATTGCAACCTTTCAAAGAGGACAGACAGAACTATCAATTACTTGATAAAGATAGTAGCCTTTCTGGGACAGGGATAATAATGAAAGTAATTGCTAATGGGGTTTTGTAGAGTAAATGGGCTCTTCAGATGATGCAAGATACAGTTCTTCCCTGTGTAGGTAGTGAAATATTTGAATGTGTTTTTCAGCTATATCTGTCAGTCTCTCCTTTTTATTTTTCATGTAGCTATTCACCTCAAGCAGTCCATGAATAAGAAAGAAAGAAAAAAAGTACCTAATTTACAAGGCTGGACTGTACTCTTGCACTCTCCTCAGGGTTTTGATAGCACCTTTAAGGCCCAACTCCTCTTACTTAATAAATTTTGGATGTAAAACTTCACTTACACACATCATATTAAAAAAAGCTTGGAACATTAACTTTAAGGAGAGTCACTTCTACAAGCTCATTTTTCACTAACTTTCTTCACTGTAGAGACGTACATTACATAAGTATGGAATGAAAAGTTTTTGCCCTGTGGCAATGGGATATTACTTTTATTACTCATAACTTCAGAAGTGAGGCCATAATGTGGGGGAAAATGAGTAGCAATGTCACAGAACAGGCAAAATAATTTTGAAGTGCTTTTTAGCAGTACATGTCTAATAATACACACTTTGATATGAGGAAGCCAGCACCTCAGCTGTGCCCAGAGGGTTATGCCCTGTTGATTTTAAGTGTGCTTGCTCATCAGCTATGACCACATAGGATAAGGCTTTATGTTCAGTGGGATGACACCACCAGAAATGAGGTATGCTGGAGTGCTCAACTCTGTTAGGGTTGTAAGGGATATTCTACTAAAAGCCATCGTAGAAAGAAGAGTAATGACTTTTGTGTGCTCAAAAGGAGCATGGATGGGAGGAAAATCTGTGTTAAATGTAATGACATTATTGTATTTGCAGCAGTGGATGTAATATTTAAACTATGACTTCACTTTTCATATTGTGTGTTCATGTGACCTTTTTTGCCTTCACAAACATATTTGAATGAAGATAGTACTGAACCCCATCAAGAGCATGGAGAAATCCTGCACCTCTTGCAGCATTCACAGCTGAGCTGAGCTGCTCAGGGCCCCTTTGTCATGCTGCTCCCTTCTTTTCTCTGCTTTGCATTTTGCAGTAAATACCCTTTGGCCAGGCTGGACTGGAGAAGCAGTGACATTGGTTTGAGCTGTGTTCAGCTCCAGGATGACTTTCAGAAACATGTTGCCTCAGGCCACAATTTGGCCATGCTTGGTACAGCCGTGTCCCACCAATGGTTTAAATCCCTCTGGGCTGCAGAACAGGGCCAAGAGGATACAGCACCCAGTGAGTCCTGACCCAAGTTTTTAATGCTGCTTCCCTCATTATACATTGCATTTCTTCTTGACTTATGCCCCATGATATATATTATATTGATCTATTTTCTTGACTTCTCTGACCGTATAGTGATTTGTCTTCTCTTGCGTTCCTGACCACTCATAGAGCCTGTCATTATTAACTCCTTCTTTTTCTTTTCGTGTTGTTGTCCTTCCTTTTTACTCTTAGTGTTGTCTCATTCAATACCTCTCTTTCCGTTGTCCTGAATTGCCAAATACAACATGCTAGAACAACTCTTCCACAATATGTAGTGATGTAATCAATTTCTTCTGTTCCACAACTAACTTGAATAAGCTACCTTTTATACAAAATTGATTTTTCTCTTTATGCTGACTAATGCTAGCATCTTATCTTTTCCCAGTTTTAACACTTATATGTACATCAGAGAGCATTTAATAATAAAAGGTTTATCCCCATTTTCAATGAATATTTTAAGAGATGCAGCATCCATATTTCCTCTTGGGACATTTGCATAAAATCTCACTGAAGCCACCATATACTTTCATCAAATTTTAGAGGACACTTCATTGCCCAACAAAATGTATGTTGTGCATTATACAGTATACCACATGAAAATGCAGTCCATAATACATAAACTGCATCTCCAGTGTACCTTACCCAGACACCTCCTTCTTTGTCAGCTCATCTGTCCAGAAAATGTTCAGCCAAGTTCCCACAGAGATCAACAGCAGAGTTCTAGACTACCTCAGATCATTTTGAATTAATAGTGTAGTGAATTTAATTAAAATGCATTAATGTTACATTGGGCTTTTAGCCATGATTTTAAGAAATCACAGGGGAATCAAACTGCCAAAATTTCTCGAAGTAATTCTTTGAAAAGTTTTAAAATGTTATGAAAAGTAATTAGAAGTACAAACAGAAAATGCAGCAGTGTTAACATGGTTGAGATAGGTGATTGTTTTGAGGAATCAAGAATGTTACATATCTGATGTGAAATTTTCTTTGCCAAGTTTCAGGTATCTAAAGAGAGAGTTGATTTAGCACATTCCACAGTATGGGGATCTGATTTGGGCAGGATGAATCACCCTCTGGTGACTGCTTTCTATTTTCATTGGTTACAGAGTTAACCTGAGCATCTTGCTGAGATTGTGCACCTAATGCTTAGGTGACTCATGCTTTGTGAAGGTAATAGGGGCCTGATTTGGAAAGTGCAAGGGCACGGGGGGACAAAATGTAACTGCCAGACTAAAGACAAAGTGCCATCCAAGTTATTTGGACCGTGAGTGTCTTATCCCATATCCAGGTAAAGAGAAAAGCACAAGAAAATATTAAACAGACTGAGCTGATGCTGATTTCTAAGCAGAAATTTCACAGTTGTCATTAAAGTGCCAATGTCCTCCCTGCTCTCTAAATTCAGGATGATTTGTGCTGCTAAGGTTTTTTCTTACAAATGGTCCTAAATTTTCATATTGCTTCACCAGATTTTTGCAAACTTCAGTGCTATTTGAGCATTTGGTTTACCTCATTTAAGGACACGCAGAAAAGGCAAATCCCAATCCAAGCTGCTTTGAAGTTTCAGAGTGGTTTTACCTGTGAGTTTGCTTTGATCACAGAGATTCTGTAATTTCAAAGATTAACAGATTTAGATTTACGAGGTGCAGGATGTCAGCTTGGATTCAATGGGCTCTTTTGAAAATCACAGAGGTGGCTGCTGTTGGCTGTTCACACCACCACTGGGAATATCCTATGTGAATTTCCTCAGATATTAATTCCAGACTAAATAGTTCACACCTGATACTGGAAGAACACTACCATCTTGTAATGAACCAGTTCCCTCAATGTGAACCATCAGTGCACAGCACTGGGAAATGAAATACGTTATTGTCAGTTGTAATTTGAGAGCTTGGGAGAAGCAAACTGAAAGCAGTTATATGAATATTATGATTCAGGAACTCTGTTATCTACTAGTTGCATCCATATCGATAAGTGGTTACTATTCTGTTCTAGCTGGCTGACATTTATGGTTTTCAGGATTTAGACTGGGATTTTCAGTTCAGTTAAATCAGATGTCTGCAAATAAGCATCTGTTATGTTTAAGTTTCCCAGAGCCTTTCTTTCAAACCTGTTATTTTCTCTGAATCGAATGCTTAGTTCAGCAGAGCCTGAAAATGGAAACAAACTCCAAATGGTCTCCACAGGATATTTTGGGACAAATATCTCTTTGAAAAAATAAGAACAACTATGATTGGGATAAAATGCATGTACCAATATTTATTATTTATTCAGAGATTTCTAAAAAATCATGTATAGAAAATAGTAGTTATGGTCTGCTAAATTATACTGCAGATCTTGAATTTTAGTTAAGGTTCTTTAGTAGTCAGGAGGATAAATGGTGTGAGGGAAGACCGTGCTATCGTGTTTTCCCACCTCCAGATTTCTTGCACATTGACCTGGGGTTCCCATCTGCTGCAGGTGGGTGATGTCTGGAGTTGTGAGGTGTGCACTGGGCTGCCTCTGCCTCATCTCTCTGGCTCTTGGTGCCATGGGCTCTTGTCAGTGCCCAGGGGGACCATTCCTGCTTCCTGGAGCATCCTGTCTTGCTATATTCAAGGATGGTCTTGAAAAAAGATTCTCGAACCTTTCTGCCTCAGTTCTCTCTTGTATTGATTCAAATGCTGGGAAGTGGGGGAAAAAAAACAGTCTGTGGTGATGCTGAATATATCAAATGGACCTTTAATAAATATCCTCAGAGGTACTCTCCCACCCCATGCAGATGTTGGATTTTCTCTAATGCCATACATAAAATGACATGAAGTTTCTGAATATTTTGAAGGGTTTCTAGAGGAAGAGATACTTCAACTGAAGAATGAGATTTAATGATGCACGATTTTAGGGTGTCTGATAGTGAAAGAACAAAGTTGAAAGCAAAACGTCAAAACAGCTGCACAGTTTGTGATAAATATTGTTCCGTAGCAGTTTCACTGGCACAGGTTTTCCAGGGCCTCACTTAGCAAACTTAGTGCAGATTTCAATAATCACCACAGATTTGAGCTGTAGACCTTTCCTGAGTTTATTCAGTAAAACATTTATCTTAGTCACATTTTTATCTCTATGTTAGATGAAATTTGAACTGTTGGCTGATGAGAGCAATATTGTCAGGCTCATTGAGTTGTGCACACCAAGTCACTGTTTTGGACAATGTTTAATATAATGTATTTCAAATTTATTAATTTTAATTTAAAATTTATTTTATATTGTTTATTTAGTATTTTAGAGGTGGATGAGGTTTGTTGTATGAGTAGCTGGTCAGGACAGAAGCAACATGATAGCACCATGAAAATAATCAATAGTAGTCACAGTATTAGCAGGGTCTGTTGAACTGTCCTCAAGGGCCTTTTCTAATTGTCTCTGCAAACTGAATTAGCAAGATGGTTTCACTAACTTTTTTTTTTTAGTGGCAGCTGCCTACCCAATTATATATATTCATTAGCTCTGGTATGATTTCATTAACCGATGTACATTAAGTGTCTATTAAGCAACTTGTGCTTATGTTCCTAGACAAGCAGTGATGCATATTCTGGTTAGCGTGCTTATTAGCTCATTGGTTTGGATAAACTGGTTTGTATTTATATTTTCAATTTGTCATTACTTGTGAACTGTTCCAGCTGAAGGATGAATGTAAAAAGGTAATTAAGCTGTTTAGGTTTAATTATTTTTTGTTTCGACTGTCTCTCAGAACCACAAACCTGGCCAACCAGGCAAATGAGCACTAACGAATGAAGCCACATGATTAAAACATCTGTCACTGTCCTACTGGGTCAATTGAAAGCCTGGATTGGCTGCACGCTCTGAGGGCAACGATTGCTATGGAAAGCCAAATAAGCCAGAGTTAATGTTCTTCTCATCCTTTGCCTGTCGAGTTGACAGTGATGGGTAGCAAACATGCACCAATGAGCAGTACTGAAGTCACTTTTAGATTGGTTCAGCACAGGTTTTTCAGGCTAATTAGCTAGACAAAAATGTTAATTTAATCAAGGGAACATGTATTCGTTAAAGGTGTGTAACATAATTGAAGTAGAGAATTATCTCAGTCAAGAGGTAGACTATAGCTCCTGACTAAATTGTCCAGATCATAAAAAGAATGATATATTTATGTATAATTTCTTACCTTAAAAATAAACAAAAAACCCAAAAAAACACCCAACACACCAAAACACCAAACTAAAAATCCATGGGTTTGTCTCTGGGAGCCAATGGATATACATCAGGAATCAAAACTTTCTCCCTGTAGTTGTATATATTAGCTAAGGGCAGGGGGGTGTTGGTTAGAAGTCAGAGAGAAGGCAGAGTGTGAATGAGATGTTGATTCTGCATTACAGATGGCACAAACCACATTACCACATTATTGCTCAAATGAGCTCATTAGCTTCTTACTTCATGGGACTTTATTTATCAGCGGTGTAGCATGGCTGCGTTTGTCTGACTTTGCTTGGTCTTTGGGGGCAGATCAGGAAAAAGCAAGAAATACAGAGTTTAAGCTGTTAAGAAGTAAAATACAGTGCAGAGTGTCTTACCTGATCTGACTATATCTCATCAAACCAAATAAAAAGGAGAGATGAATCGCTAAGATTACTTGGCTACCGCAGCACAGAAAAGAATTAAAACATTGTATTAGAGCTTTGTAATAATTTTTAACTTTCCCCACCCCACACACAATTTAGATTTTAGATTTATACAAGAAATGTTCATGACAGTTTATGTTGGGAGATTTAGCCTTTTTTCATCTAAATAAACTTCTGGCATTCTGAATACGACCCTTATCTTGAAACCTACCATCTGCCTTAAGCTGTCTCAATCCCACCACACAGAGAAGCTGATGATGATTGATGCAGCATTTTCCAGAACATGGCTGTGTCTGTAACTGTATGGTGACCCGTAAGAAGAACATCCAGGAACAATGGTCATAGATGCAGTCTGTGTTTCACATAGCCAGTCCTGAGGGATTGGTCAGAGCAAATATTTCTATGTTTAAAACATAAATATTTTTATCTATTTAACTGCACAGTGCTTTAGATAAAAGAATAGCTATCACCTGTTGCTATGGTAGGGTATCTTTGTGGTATTTCTTTTAATGGCTGGGAGGTTTTTGTCTTATTTATTCTAGGAGGGTGGAGAGTATTCAGTGGGTGTTATGAGTCAGCTATATATTTCTATATGGGATGTTTGGGAAGATGGCTAGAGAGAAGGAATATTGGCATGTGCTAGCATATGTGGATTAGTTTGCTTGATAACATAATTTTCAGTGTAATGGTTAATGGGAGTATTTTAATTCTTTTAATGTTTGTTGTATTGTGAAACAGTTAACAACTACCCTTTTTACTGTTTGTTTAGTCCATGGATGCTGGGATGGGTCATGTAGGGCAGCAGATGGTAAAAATTAGATTGAGGTAGAAATTAAGGTTTCTTGTTATAACTAACAGGTTTTATGGCTTGTAATAGAGGTTTCATTTCTGTGCTTAAACGGTGTAAACAGTTTTCATTAGCATCTAAATTTAACATAATTTTCAGGAGCATGCAAGTTCTGGTAACTGAAGACAATTGATATTGATCTAACAATGAAGGAAGAAACAATTAAAATGCTTGAAGTTAAATTTGGGAGATGAAGCTTTTTAATTTGGAGTAAATGGATCAGCACCATGCATTACTTTGGTAATGTAAATTTATTTTTTTAATGCTTATGAATAAATTATCATGTAGCTGATACCATGAGGTATTAACAGACCCCATATAATTTGGACGCATGGGCAAAGCAATCCTGGAGAGATGTCTGAAGGAATCTCAACTGAGTTCTTATCTCATATAGTGAAATATCTAGATGTTTTGACCTGATCATGATATGTGATCCTTTTACTTTTGCCTGATCAAGCTCAGCTGTTTTATGAGGCCTGCTTTATTCTTCTATTTATTCTAGTATTACTCTGTTCTAAAAATCTACATCCTGTGGTTATTTTGTGTTTGGAGCCTCCATATTTGAAGTGCCAAATGCTAGTCATCTTTGAAAATCTTTTTGGATTAATAAGAAACATATCATTTTGAGAAGGGGGACATTAACTAATTGCTTGAGATTTATCTAAAGGCACCTAAATAGTTTTGTAAAATTTGGTATAGCTCCTGATGCTTTACAGATTGATCTGCATGCCATATGTTGCATATGGCAGTTGAATCTGTGGTATTTGGACAACCCCCAGTGTCTCGTTTGAGGGAAATTAATGGAATCTTTTTCCTCTAGGAGAGGTTTTCTAGCCTGGGGGGATGTCGTGTACGGCACAGATTTTGGGCTCTGACAGAGTGCATTGTTCTTTCTGTTCTTTTTTAGCAGACTAGAGATATTGAAAAGGTTCTCAAAAGACAGGTATCTTTTAGAACCTGTTTCCCAAAGTGCTGTCACGTTGTGGAGAAGGTGCTTGTTGACCATGTACAGCTTGGAAATTTTTCCCTTCTATTATGCTGATATTAGAGAATGGCAAGAGCTGATACTGATGGGACTCTTGTGTGAAATTCACTGTGAGTTGCTATTGCTTTTTGGCTGCTTTAATAGTGCTAACCATATGCTATGCAGCTCAGCACAGCCCTATTGTGGCCTCTCCTTGGCTTGGCTTGTCTGCTTGGCACTGGAGTTGCCATAATTCATTACTATGTCGGGGAGGAGGAAGGGGGGAAGAAAGTATGTTGGCTGAAAGGGAATCCTAGGATCAATGGCATCAGGAAGTCAGTGGGTGGAAGGGAAAAGACATTGCCTTGATGACCGATGCTCATCCCAGCTCTCCAATACAGGACCTCTTCAGCCCCTGAAGCTCAGAGCAGTGACACTGTGTGCCCACTGCTTAGCAATGCCCTGAAAAGGAGTCAGAGTAACTAGTAGGGGATGGAATCTATTTTGCAGAGTGCTGGATCGTATCTCCTGCCTGTCTTCATCCCACTGCTGTAGCCCTGCCTCACTGCAGCTTTTTGCAGCGTGGCCCAGGGAAGGGAAGAGCTGTGATTTCTGTCGCTTCAGAGAGTGTAAGCATGTAGTTCATTTTTTGCATGGTTTAATGAGGGTTAACAGAGCAACTGATATCCTGATTCTATGACTCAGAAACAAAGAAATCTGCTGCTGTTGCTATATATGTTTTGTATTAAATATACACCTAGCAAAACTGCCTATTCTAATGCTTCCTTTATCCCTCACTTGTTTTCCTTCTGTCTCTTCCATTCCTGTTGCCCATCAGACAACTACTGTGATGCAGTGGTGCATTCAGAGATGTTAGTGCCACTTCTGCCTATTTCTCAGTAACACAGAAGAGACCAAAACCAGGATGGTTTTCTTTCTCAGATTGACAAGTACCATAACCAGGGGCTCTGCAGGCAGCCCTGGCAGAAGTTGGGTAGGCTTCTACACATTCACAACCCGGTTTCTTTTTTTTTCAGAAGTTTAGAACTTTAACAAGTTTGAAAAATTTTCAAAACTTCTATCTTGGCATGGGCTAAAGAATATTAGGAGCAAATGCGTGTTTATGACATCTTTGATTTGTGAATGGTACAACAAAATTCTCCTCTGGGGCAGAGAGCTATTCATGGGGTGATGGTTAGATGGGGAGCTGCTGGGGTGGGATTCCTCCTCTCATCCACAGCTCACATCAGGGGAAGCTTTAGAGTGCAGGTTGGATGTAACAACTTTTAAGAGTTCCCAATTGTTCTTTGTTCATCTGATAAAAGCGCCCAGGAGAGGCTCGATTAGTTTCAGGAAGACATATTGAATAGAAATATATTCAAATGGCATTCACCGGTTTTAAAAACATTTATTGCTCCAGCTTTATCTTTGATCTTAGCTCTGACTAATTATTTTTTTCCTACCTTTAATATAGTGATTATGTAAAAAAAAAAAAAGTACCTTTTTTTTTTTCTTTTATGAAGTTGCACCCTAAGGTCATTGCCTTAACTTCTGTCTTCTTTTCAAAAATTGTGAAGGTATTAATTATTTTAATTCTTTTAAATACATTTCAGTGTTGCAGGGGGATGCCAGCATATTACTTATTCACTGGTATTCTTTACTATTAAAAAGCTTTAATTTCTTGCTGTGATGACAGCCTGAGATATTTGTCAATCGTTTCTAACTATTGTTTATCAAAATTGCTGTAGTTTGTGAAAAGAAAGGCTTTGACCATGCTGTTGTCTTGTTAGAAGGAATCAAAATAATAAAACCATATGAAATGGTAAGGTACCTTTTCGAAATATCTACAAAAAGATTGTTGTAAAATCTTAAAAACATCTGAAAATTAAGAGAAAAAAACCCCTCAGATTTACAAAACATCTGCTCTCATTTGAGTGACAATCTGAGATAATTATATCAGATAGATGCTTTTCTTTCCATGTGAACAAATGGCTTATACAGAAAAAAATATATGTCAGGGAACATATTTGGCCAAGTGTAGTAATAGTAGTATTAATGCGGATGTGCTTTATTGCAAGGAAGAAATGTTATCACTCCAACCTATATAGACGAAGATTGATAAATCCTACCTGAAAACAGTTTAAAACTGTGAAGTTATAATTTTAAAACTACCAACTGTTGTTCCTAATTAGTTACCAACAATATGTGATATTGCTTAATTAACAGTTGAAGTACATGAAATTTCTAGGAGGTTTGTCTGCACTAGTGTTTTGGGATGTACTATAACTCAAGATAATTGAATAGAAATTAACATGAGTTAATGAACGTGCATTTTTGGGAAGACACAGTACAGTTAATGGATCATCCTGGAGTGAACCACAATTAAACACACACCCATTTGCTTTGCTGAACAAGCATCTACTGAATGTCCACACTAGAATGTATAAGGTAATTCATTAACTTTAATTAATAGGCATTCATCTCTACTATCATTCCAACCACAAGACATGCTGTAGGTAATCTGAGGACAGCTGTTGATGTTTCATGGCTAAAACAATTAAAGATATTACCTCTATTAACCATGGCACAAGCTTTTGTTAACTACTGGCCTTTAAAACAATGTAAGCAATAAACAGGACCTTAAAGTCTATGAAGTGGAATTCATGTTACATTAGTGCACTAATTGAATTTAAGGTGTTGACTGGCTTTCATCAGAATTTAAGACAATGTGGAGGAAAAAGACCATTTCAGCAGTGTCATGCACACGCTCCCCTTTTGCATAGTGTCAGCTTGTTGCAGAGGTGAATACTTGAACACGTGGCCATTAGCCAGTGAGTCAGGATCTGCATTCATCAGCTGAAGAAGAGCCTGATTGTCAAATGTTTTCTGTTTGTGCAGAAAATAAAAGGCAGTTTTATGCCAAAATTCTTTGAGTGATTGTAGGGACAGATAAGATGTTTCTTGGAACTTGAGGAACACAAACATTGGAACGCATTCCCAAATACAACTAGGAGCCACAAATATGGAGAGCTTGGAGATTTAAGTGGCTCCTTTTGAAAGATTTATAGTGAGCTTATCAAGACACTAATAATATACAAAGTCACTAGCCAGGAGAGACTTTAAAAAGCAAATGTATAAGTAAGTTGTTTCCATTATGTAGACGTTAAGTAAAGAAAAATGTATTTTTCAGTGATTTAGGAATCTCTGCCTTACTCTAACAAACAAGAAAAAAAACAGCATAAGGTTTGGCAAAGAAAGGAATCATTAAAAATTAGTTACTATGCGGGCAAAGTGATTACTTTTAACTATATAGCAAATTGGAGTTTACTTCAGTGTAAATGAGAAACTACTGCAAGATTTCTGTACGTGTTTAGTACACCCCCAGACCTGACTTATTTGTTCAACGATGGCTGCATTTATTTTTCATAGCCCTTTTTAAGTAAAATGTAGTTTCACTGGAAAAGGACAGAGTGTAATGAAACAATGACAAGAGAACTGCAGGAAATTAAATAACTGAAGGCTCATATGGGCAAATTTGTACTGTACAACGCAGTTTTGTGAAGAGAGCCACGAGGTCACTTATTTCGAGCTCGGTGAAGTGTTGCACTAATGGAGTTTTAGTGTTGCCTCCACCAGCTCCTGCACCTCAGGTGCCTCTGTGTGGCACTGGGCAGTGCCGTGCAGGTGTGCCCATGTTGGATTTGGAGGAGTGCGCTCCATTGGCAAAGCTGCTTGTGTAGTCTGCAGGTGAAGTCTGGAGAAAAATGGAGGGTGTGGAGATGCTGAGCATTGTTGAGCTCAGTCTACATGTTGGAGCACAGTGTCACCCTTCCCACTCGTAGCCTGACCCCATGCCTCCTTCCAGTGCCCTTTGCCCAGGCCCTCAGCATGTGTTGTCCAAATTCATCCTGCAAAGCCTGAAGAGCCATTTGTGGCCACGAGGCAGGTAAGCCTGTGGTCCATGAGAGGATTAACATGGGCACACACCATCCAACACCTCTGCAAAGCTTCTGTGGCCAATTCTAGATAAAAGAGGTTTGGACTCTGATCATGTTGAGCCGTGAATTACGTTGAGGAAAATATATTATCAGACAGTGCTCTTTCATGTCACAGTAAACAAAGCAGCTCAGAGGTGACAGCTTTGTTGTAAGTGACTTGGGTCCTCTTTGGCACGCTCTTGTTATTGTTTAAAATGGGCAAAGGTGTTGTCAGGCATTGGAATAGCCTGCCCAAGGAGGTGGTGGAGTCACGATCTTTGGAGGTGTTTAAGAGCTGGGTAGATGATGTACTTAGGGACATGGTTTAGTGCTTTTTATAGGGCTAGGAATAAGGTTGGACTTGATGATCTTGAAGGTCTCTTACAGCTGGAATGATTCTATGATTATGAAATAAATTCTTCAAAAGCAATTAATATGTTTCATTTCAGTTACCTGCACATCATTCAGGGAGCTGTCTTGAAAGAGACTATTGTATTATATGTCATATATATAATAGTAATTATATATAATGACTATTAAGAATTTTATACCCTGCTATTTTCTCTATTTACTGATGTTACTTTCCATTGCTTCTCCAGAAAAGCTTAGTCTGATGTTTAACAAATTAAGCTATTATTATCTTAACTTACGTAAGATTTTCTTCCCCCATAGTAGTGATTGAGAAGGGAAAAAAAAAACCCACAAACCCTTAGCAGGACTTTAAGAAACTCATTGCACAGCTTCAGAGTAGATAGGTGAGATAAGATACTTGTATTGTAGCCGCAGTGCAGAGCTGCTAAGGAATAAAAAGAGGTGACCAAGCTGAGACAAAATGAAAATACTGAGATCAAAGAATTGCTGAAGGATGAATGAGCTTGAGTCAGACAGATTTTATTTTTGGCTTTTCAGAGCTTTACTCTAAATTTCAAAATTTCTATTAAATATTGGCTGAAGACACATCAGTAAGCTTTGAAAATACAGGTTTATAATGAGTTTGCAGCTAAATCTCAATTTGATTTCTGTTTGGGTTTTTTTGAGTAGCAAAAATATTCCCTGTGTCTATCTAATAAGTGGTTTAATGTTTGTTTTCTTTCAGTTGTCTGACTTTTGAGATATTCCTGTAGTCTTTTCATCATTTCACAGAAATTAAAATTCTGCCCAAAATAACTCAAACTATCTTTAAGTTACATACAAAGGATTTTCAGCTCCCAAACAGATCTTTTCAAGCTTAGTCTTAAATAAGGGTTTTTAAATTACAGAGACGTCCACTGCCACTTTTTAAGAACAGTGGTTTTTTTCTTTTACATTTTAGAAAGGATATTGTCAACCACTAGCAAATTCTTAAATAGTTTGTCATTTATTAGAAATATGCTGTACTTAGGCAATGTGTTGGTATTTTAACAAATTCTAGGACTTCTGACAAAGTCTTGAAATGTTTTAGCTGCAACATTCACTGCTTGCATTTGGTAACAAATGTTGGAAATAAACATTATGACATAATCATTAAGCATTTGAGCAGTAAACATGGTTTTCTATGGAATGCCTCTTAGAGCTTGCAGAAGCTTGGAACACTAATTAAAGTCAGACATTTCTTAGTTTAGAAATTGATTAAGCAGCAAACATCTCTTAGGAGATTCCTGTGAGCTGGTCCCATTCTCCATGTTAGAAATTGTAGGTATTTTTTGAGGATTTCCTAAAAATGTGTGTAAAATCAGTGTATTGTACTGATTGACAAGACTGCTGAAGACCCCACCAACAGCTGAAAGAAAAAAATATCAGATTTTTTTTTATATATATATACATGAAGTGAGAAAAGAGCCATGATACATAGCCTGAGCAGTAGCATTAAACTATACATTTCTTAGTGTCAACAAAGACAAACTTGAAATAACCAATCAGAATAGTAAACTATAACATTTGTATTAGTACCTCATCCTTGATAAGTCACAGACCATGTTTGCTGTAGTTACTGTCATTAATAATCCCATTTGAGATAGGTATTTATAGGTGCAGTATTGTACCCAAGTATATAAGGACTTCACAAGGTATCTGACAGCTGGCATTGAGTAATACATTCAAAAGCATATCACCAGTAATTCATCTCAATTCCTTGTTTATTACCTTTGCATTTTCCTAGCAGTTGTGTCAATAAGATATTGCTTCTAGCAGTGTGGCTATATTCTTATATTAATATCCCAAATTTATCATAAGGTTCTAAATTTTCTCCAGTCACCAAAATGTCCTGTTGAGCCATTTAAACTCCTGAAACTACATTCTTTATCTGTAGCCTGGGAAAAATTTTTTTTTGCCCTATATACTTGAGTGTTTTGAGATTAAATTCACTGAAGTTGTCAAGCAGGTCAGTGATGAAAGCCAAAACAAGAGAGAGAAATCTTGTTTAGGATTTAGGTGGATGGGAAGCGGAGAAGGTAATGGTGATGCAGAGCTCCCACCCTGTTGTCACCACCATGTGCCAGGCAAAGATGCTGCTGTGCAGCCTCACTGTAGAGAGGGAAAGAAATCTCGTGGCTTCAGGCAGGCTAAAGACAGGCTCTGGTTGCTCAGCCGAAGGACGGCCAAAAGGAAATACAAATGTTAACCTTGGCAGTTTCTGCTCTATGCTTTGTGCTCTCTTAAGGGATAAAAATTCTTTATCAAGCATTTTTGGTCCCTAACCAAGCGCAGCAGTTAGTGATGATTTGTCATTATCCCCCAGTGGTTCTTCTTTTGGAAAGAAAAGTCTTATCAAGCCAGTAACTAGCACAGGCTGCCAAAATGGCCAAAAAGCTGGAACAAAAATTTTGTTTGTCCTCAGAACCCTGTCTGGACCATGATGGACCACTGAGTCCCTCCTGCTGCCACTGAGCCTACCCAGCTACATGGAGGAGCATACTGGCATGCTTCCAACCAGGAGTGCTCGCTGATCAAAAACGTTTCACTGAGTTCATTATTTTAATATAGCCTGATCCTGCCTGCCATCTCTCTGCATGCTGTGATCTGGGGTCAGTGCTGGGCAGGGCTGACCCACGGGACTAGGCAGCTGCTCTCTGTGAGGGCTGCATCCTCCTCCAGCAACTTATTTATTTTCTTTGAAAAGTTCCTGGGGACCATAACTGGGGGCTTCTGCCAAACCTTGCAGACACCCACTGGAGAATGTAATGTGTTTAAACTGACAGCATCACGCACTCTGCTCGCCCTGCCAGGCTGGAGGGAGTGGGCATCACTTTGTACTCATGCTGGTGTTGCTGCAGAATGTGAGGAGCAGCTCACATCCAAGAGGCACATGGCCTGGCAGAAGGTTCAAAGATGTTTCATAACAAAAGAGATCTATATCTGAGACATTTGTTACTTGTTTAAATAATGAAAGATTTCATTATTTAGATGATCTTGATGCTAGTGAAAAAAAGATTAAAAAGATGATGTGAGGTTATACACAGTGGCTAAATAAAATAATATGCAGATTGTGAGTTACTTAATTTGTTCCTGATTGGTGTCATGTTTAAAAAAGAAGGAAGAAATGCTAATATCCCCAAATAAGGCATATTTCTGTAATGAAGTGACACACAGAGCTATGTTCTTTAAAGGCCAAAGCATGGTAGGAGCAATCACTTTCCTGTGACTTTAACACTCTGTTTGAAAAAGTGTTATAAAAAAAAGGTACTGCATCTTGCTCTGTTGTAGTTTGCTGATGTCAGTTGTATATTTTTGCATGTGATTCTTGACTCTTTCATATAACCACCTGATTTTCATGCATATAATAATTGTACTCCTGACTTTCAAGAGAATCTCTTGGCACCTGGCAAAAGTCCCTTATGACTTAGTAGGCACCCATGTAATAAATAATTTGAAATTAAAACCACCCCATACTTGAGTTCTGCATATTAAAAAAATGCCGCTTTGCTTTTATTTTCCTCAAAAAGTAAACAGTAGGAAAATTATCACAATGTTTTCCAACTACTTTGCAGCTCAAGGTATATAAGCTACCATGATGATCATTTTGGAAATTATGTCAGGAAATAGTCTTGCAGGATGCTTCTGGACGTGGGTTGATAACCAGCAAGCTCCTAGTTCTCTTGCTGTGTAATGATCATTATTTTTATTCTAGTAAACACTTCTGAATGTGCACTAAAATGTTGTGAAGAAGACAGGACATTAAGCATAATGCATCTTCTGGCAAGGAGGCAGAGGAATGCAAACCACAGGGAGAAAAGAGAGTATCTGAAGTCTGAATTGTTGGCATTTGAAAGCTGCTAAAATTAACCTGTTGTTTCTTAGGAGCAGGATATATATAGTTTCTTAGCTGCAGTGCTTTCACACAACAAGGTGCTGAAGAGAAAACTTAGGAGCTCTTGAACACAGCTTTTTCAGGTGACTGTCAGTGGATGTCTGACTTTGTGCCTAAGTTTCCACTAACAGAGCATCCATGTATGAGCATGCATGCAGTATAGCATGTGCCACACACAGATGAGAGAGCATGTATATGGTGTCTTGTATGGCTGTAGGCTAGTTCTGATGCAAAATATTTTGGGTCTGGGACTTTGGGAGTGAATGATAGTAAGTAATGAAACTGCTGCTTATCCTCTGGTCCCCCATAGCCGCTCCTGGGCAGTCGCAGCCCATCATGGTGTGTTGGGGTGAGCCGTGGGGGCTTGGTTCCATTTGGCTGTGCATCTGTCCCCCCCTGCAAGGCATGGTGAGTCCATGCTGGGGTTTCCTTCAAATGCCAGGACCTACTGCAGCTCCTGCCCACTCTTCCTGAATGATTGCTACCATTGCCTGACAGCCATGAGCATTTTGCGGGAGCCCTTTATTTCCTGCTTCTTTGCTCTAGGGCCAGATTACCAGGTGGGTGTAAATTGGTGGAGCTGTTTGAAAGCAGTAGATACACTCAACAGATCCAATCTCATCCTTTGCCCACCATTTGCAGTGGCAAGGGATCCTAAACAGACCTATATGTTTTCCTCTATGAATAATTATTTGCTGGCAATTGTTCATAAAGCAATAGAAGCAATATACTTATTTCAGCCTCTTTGGGAGCAGTGCTTTCAGTTCTCTCATTTCTTTGCTGTCCCCAGAGCCTCCCTTGCTAACAATAATGTCATATATACTCTGTAGATAAGTCTGCAAGATATTTTAAATTATTTTTCAGTATATTTTGATAATGGAAGAGCAAAATCATATATTTTAGTGACAAACACAGCTAGAAAAATTCTGTGTTGGTTCCTTAGCCATGGGAGCAGCTTCTTAACAAGGGGACTATGGATTCCTCTTAACACAAAGAATTTGTTTTTAAAGCAAACTTCTTTTTACCTACCTGTGCAAATAAATTGAATATGTCCATTTTCCTATGTCTTATTGAAAGTAGGAGTCTTGATTTAAAAAAAAAAATCATTAAAATAATCCCTGAAGCCACTCTGCGTTGGTGTATTTGGAATCACATTTTTAAGTATATTTTATTTCATGATATCTGTTTATTGTTTTGCCTGGCAACTCATTTATTTCCTGTTTGAATCCTGTTGCATGCTACAGAGGTCTAGGTTTAGTCCACTTATACTATAGACACCCAGAAAAGATGCCTAAATCACCTTGGAGGAGCTCTACAGCAGCTGGGAAGAAGCACTTACAGTGAGTGATTTGGGTGCTACTTGGACTCTGTTGCCATTTTCTCTCCTCTAAATGCAGAGGTAGCATGGGCCGATTATCTTCCAAATGCCTAATATTAGCTGAATCCAGGCTCAGAAGTGATTAATTGAGGTGCATTGAAAATATTCCTCCCCATCCACCTTGTTTTCTCCTGGCTTTTGAAAATAGAGGAGATAATAGTGGAGGAGAGTAAATGAAGCAACTGAAAATACGGATTCGCATTGTGATTATCCTACCATTGGAGGCTGATGTTACCATAGCAGCGAGTATATAGTGCAGGTATGGTGGGTTTTGAGAAGGTCAGTGCAACAGGCACCTCCTCCAAGTTTCCTCGTAGACTGTAAATCAGTCTGCTGAGGTGGGATCCTCAAACGTGGCTGACAGATGGGACTTGCAAGAGTGGCCAAAGCCCTTCTGGGTCTCTCCGCTTGTGCCCAGTTATAAAACCTGTTTCTGAAACCCCTTGAACTTTACAGTGAATTTATGTGCTAATTTTATTATTAAATTGCTGCATTATAAGAGTACTTATTTGTTCCTATGAGTATAAGAATCTCTTTTTTTACCACTTTTGAGTGTGCACAAATTTCTGCAGGATGGGATTTTTCCTTTCCAGTTAGCATAATTATGGTAAATAGACTGGAAAAGATGGAGAATTCAAGGGATGCATTTGGAATGTATGTGGATGATAAGAAGTGAAACCTTACTATTTGTGTTAGAGTAAAAAAGCAGAAAAACATTCAAGAGAACATGGATCATTTTATAATGCTTCAGTGCCAAAGTACTCCATAACAGGGAGTTGGGAGGCATGAAAAGCAAATTTCAATCTTTTCCCTGTTCTACCAGGGGAAACAGAAATTAATCCCCTAGAGAGGAATTCTGCATATCAAGGTAATGTTGTAGTAACAATGTTGGGGTTCATAATAATTTCCCCAAAAGGTCTGCTAATCGTTTTCCCTGCAAAAAATGTACGCTCAAACAGGGTGTCTTATTTTGTAGAAACCCCAGTTTTGTTGTGCCACACATAATCATACTGTGAATAAATTCACAAGCAGTTTGCTTTAAAAAGAAATACCTCCTGCCCAAAGTAGCTCCAGCAATATGCAGTAAATCCAGAGCTGGGCTTTCTTCAAGCTCTGGCTGAATGATTTGTTTAGAAATTATTCCAACACTAGTTTGAAATTGTTTCAAAGGAGGGGATTTAGTTGCTTTGGTCAGTTGTAATTTATTTGAAATAGTAACTGGAAAACTACATTGGATCCTATTCTTCCTGATTCTTAAGACTTTTCTCCTTAACTTCCATTAAAGGCAATGCCTATGTTTCTTTTGCTTTCAATGACAGCTTCATCAGGCTCTGAGTAATCTTCATAATAAGTGTCATTGGCTCTGGTGAGTGCTCTGTGAGTGTGGAAGGAGCAGATAGAGGGGAAAGGCGCCATGGAAGATGTCCCTAATGCCATGGCATGTGAGCCTGACGGGAATGAAGTCAAGATTTTCTGTATCACAGCTCATTGCAGTAATTGTGAGATGTCCTCTTAATTTTTGTGCTCTCCTCATTGTATCCCTTCTTCTCCTCTTCTGCCTCTTTTTCTGCAGTCATGCAGAAAAATTCACAAAACCAGAAGTTCCCACTGGGAAAGAAGGGCTTTGCATGGGCTCGGTTTGGGCTGAATTCTATATTAACCATAATGGTCTGCAGGCAGTTTCCTCCACTTGCACACAATTCCTTCATAAATTAGCAGCCTCCTGGTTTTCCTGTCCACAAAGAACTTCACACCTGTGGAAGAAGGAAAAAGTGCCTACATAGCTCATACAACATTAACAGCGGCTTTTAGAGGTCATTTTCTGATGAGTGATTCCCATAGCCAGTCTTTGCTCATTCAGCCCATGTCTCCCTGTGACTGATTATTGCAGCTCTAGAGATTATATAGAGGTGTCTCCTCACAGACTGTCATGAGCTTCTGGAAGGAGTAGCAAGTAAGCTGCTTGCTAGTCTTGCAATTTATTATGTTGGTTTAGTGCACAAAGATTTTAGCTGTGCTTCGTCTGTGTCTCCCCTCCTTCCCTGGAGATTACAGAGATACTGTCTTGCAGTGAAGGAAGACACTCCAGGGTCACCTTCCTTCATCTGCTGATGTCTCAGCACAGCTATCCTACACTGTGCTTGTAACCTTTAAATGAAAACACTACCAGTAAGACATCTGGTGGGGACATCTGAGGTCAGTAAGCAGAAGATGAAGGAGGTGAATACCAGCTGGGGACATGGGACCTCATAGTGCAGTTCAAAGCATAAGCATGTATATGTGCAAAAAAAAATGTCAGCTTGTTCTTCTCTACTGTCTGCACAAACCTGAGTCCATACATGAGGTCTCAAGATCTTAGGGCAGAGGAAGAAGCTGTCAGACATTGTCTCCTTACCTTGGAGTGTTTGTTGCTCTGTGTAGCCAGCTTAAACTTAACAGAGCTGGTGCTGCTTGGAGGTGTTTACACTCTTCTGGCTTCTGTAGGAAAATATTATATTGCTGCTGATCCATAGCTGGATACTGGGATGTTTATTGAGATGAGAAATTAACTAAAGCAAATGAGGAGAAGGAGGGAGGGCAGATCCTATTAGAGCAAGTAGGTGTTTGAGGCTGTGAAGAACTAGCAACTATGTCTATCTGTACAGACCTTCCTTAAATGTGTGGAATCTGAAAACATTTAATGTCAACTAAAAGGTAGAACAGCACAGAAATCTTCCCAGTAGGGGAAGAAAAAAACAGGTCACTTGTATTTGCCTTTTTTTTTTTTTCCCTAGCTTTGGATGTATTGAGCTGTGTAATAACTTGCACATACCTGGAAGCGATGCAGAGCACAGCAATCAATAATACAAGCAATGATAATCAGGTGTTTCAGCCATCTGACATGAGCAGTCTCCAAAGATAATTCTCTCCCACAGGACGTTGCCAAGCATAACTTCAGTTTTTTCCCAGTGAAAAAGCAAATGCTTACCTGCCATGCAGAGACAAACATTGCCAAGTTTTTCTTCTGAAAACTTAAAAGGGATGGAGGTGCAGAAAAAAGGTATGAGGTCTCAGCCACTGGTGTCAGTGGTGGCCAGTAGATGACTAGATCTCTCTGTGTTCCACATCAATGGTGTCCCTAAAAATCCTTAGAAAGACCTCAATAAACAGCCAATTTGCCTCTATGTTCAGAAATGACAGGAGAACAGAGGAAGTCCAGAGAAGCATAAGGCTATACTTACTGTTTTTAAAGAACAAAGCATTGTGGCACAAGGGCCACAGTGAATATGCATTACCAGTGCCTGGGATCTTGACTAGGTTAAGCTGTGACATGAGCACAGTCTGATCTAATAAAGCTGTCCATGGATGGAAGATGTATCTGAAAATTACCCCGTTCCTATGTATAAGCAGTGCAGATTGGTGCAGCTAATACCAGTTCCAGGCATTTACCACAGCAATTATGTGTCTCTGGTTTGGTTGGCCATTTTTCTTATGTCGTAAACTGAATCTCCCTGCTAACAGCCATACAATTTAAATAAATAAAGAAACCCGCAACAGTTAAAACTGAAAACGAAAAAATCTAGGCTTTATCCACATATACCCACATTGCTAACCAAAAGGCAGAGGAGCCCCAATGATCATATAGCAGCATTGTTGGGCTTTTCCTGTAACACTAACACTATCACTTATTATTGGTTGTAAAACTGAGTTGCTTCTCAAGCTGCTAAAAAAAAAAATATATCCTTTCTCAGTCAGCATCACCAAAATGACATTTACGTTATTCAGGCTTTTACCACTGCTTTCCTCTTTCAACACAGAGCAGTCAGCAATAGCACATAAATTTTTATGCCTGCCCATTACAAGGCATTACATAAAAAGAGAAAGGGTGTAGATGATAAAATTGATGTGAAAATTTTCACTGTGCCCCACTAAAAAACCAAATAATTCAAAGCAGGTAGTAGTGGAAAGTCTCCAACTCTGTGCCTCATGTTTGGAGCTTTCCTCCTGGAAGCTCCCACAAAGTTGGCTCGTGCCTGCACAGTAAAGTCATTCACTCTCTGATGAGGAGTTTACTAATAAAAAGGGGAGAAACAAAGATGTCAGATGTCCATGTATCAAAGAATCAACCCTGCATTTTGTTTCCCCCCTTGTTTACAAGCAGTGGAGTAGCAGCTAAGGCTATATACCATCACAGACACAATGTTTAATAAAAACTCATGGTCTCTCTCACTCTGGGCAGCTTTCTGCTACATTTTATAGGTCACAGTCTATGAAATTTCATAGGAACTTTCATATATATTCTCTGTAGCAGAGTATGACATTTATTTGTTATTAAACAATATAATTTAGGGAGAATGAAAATGCTTTATCCAACAACATATGAGGTAGTCTTTCATACAATGATTTCTCTGTAATGTGTCTGTATTTTGGAATGTCTGTATAGTTCTGCAAGCTACTTATTTTTTTCTATTTGAAAACAATAAATTAATATTATTTAATACAGATTGTACTAGAAGAGGCCATGATACTCGTTAACTTTAAACTCAGATTACAACCTTTGCATGTTTTTTCATCTGCTGACCCAGATTGTCACTACAAAAAGCTGTCATCTTTAATCATGAGAAAGATAAGCAGCAGAAAGTTAATCATGGTAAGTCAGTGCTAAGCATTCTGTCCTGATCCCAAACACTACACTGGGATTCAAGAGATAAAGTCTGGTGGATGCAGCTATTACTAGTCTTTGTCAGCCACAGGAGGAGAGAAAGGTGAGTGGGGATCGAAGACTGAGAAGAGTAACATGGAGAACTGCCTCTCTTTCTCCAAACCAGTTGTTTTGTAAGAGTATACAGCTGCTTATATGATATAAATCAAATGTGTTCTTGATGTTTTGGTTGTAGCGCATTGTCCCATAGGCCTAATACCTCATTTGGGATTTATAGGACCTGCTAACTGTGAGCTAAATGTGCCATACATGTACTTTTCATATATAAAAATCCTGTGGGGGACACTTGGGAAACAGAGGGTGAAGGAGAGAAAGGAAAAGAAGCATATAAGAGAGGAGCAGAGTGGAATGCTGGATCCGTATCACTACTCACGATACCATATAGCTGTGAACCATTGAAATGGATGGTTTGCAATAGCTTCGGTGGTGGCTTGACAAGTCCCTTTATCCACTGGTCTGTGTTACTGGTAAGGTATTGCCTCACTTCAGCTCAGGAGCAAGACCTGGAAGCGGTCAGGATTGCTTATCTGCAGAGATGGTCATTCATGCAGCTATATATGACATATACCAGCTAGCATGACCTGCAGCTTTTTTAAGGAAACCAGAGAAGACCCAGCCATGTGAAAGACCTTGGGGGTTGCAACCTTACTAAACTATCAATTTAGGGAAAAAAAAAATTGTCAAGTCTTTTCAGCAGCACAAAATGTGTGACTTTCTGCAGAGAGCTATAATTACTGTTCACTCAAATCGCAAAGCATATCCCTATCAAAATTTAATCTGGGCTCTTTGGTGCATAATCATATTTCAGTCATTTTCCTTCATCCTCTTGCTTCTCTAGCCTGGACAAATGGAAAAAAAAAAAAAAAACCAAACCCCACAAGTGAAAAGATTCCTTATGGAGTATGCTTGAGGATTTTCATGGCTATTTTTGACTACACAATTCTTGATCATTTCCCAAACTTAATTTATACATGTGGAGACATAGCTTTTGCTAGCATGAGTCTCAAATCTTAGAGATATTAGTTATAGCCTAAATTATATCAGTTACAGCCTACCTGTCTTACTGCATTAAAAAACATGAGAAAAACTTGTATAAAATTTTGACATATAGTTTGTTTGCTATTATAGTTTGACATGTTTCATTACATCTTGGACACACGTAACTAAATTACTAGAGAAGAAGGACTATTTTCAGTCTTCATCTGGAACCAACTCTTTATACCATTTGTCAAGAAGTTTTTTGCCATGGAAGTGCAGGGGGAGTATCAGAGACTGGGGAGCCTGGGATGGGAGCCTTGAGGGACTGATAACTGCAACTATGAAATCCAGACAAGGAGAGGACAGAAATGAGTGTTACATGGGTCACTTAATGTGTGGCCAATGGACTTTGCAAAGGTTGTCTGAAGGGCACAAAAAAGAATTGTGATACCCAAACGTTTGGATATAGAGATTCAGATTGCTGGAGTGTGTTTGGGCTGTGCAAGGAGCAGAGCGAGGGCTTTGATCCTGATCTGACCAATGTGAGAGAGAAAAGTCAGTAGTTAGCCCAAGAAAGGAGAACAGCCTATTGGAAAGATTACTGTTGTACTGTTGCTTCGCCCAGAGCAAATATTTGCATTAATGTATATTCCAGTAAACCTGTGTAGCATCTTAACAGTATCAAAAGTGCAAGAAAGACTGTGAGACTTGAATCATCAACAGATTTCCATATCTTTTTGCTCTCAGGGTCGATAGCCCTAAAGAAATCCCATTAAAGGGTCCATATTTTGTAGAGATTTCCCCAAATAACAGGGATCAAGTTCCCTGACACATTTTATTGCAATACTCCTACATAGCCAAACCTTATTTTATTGGTTCAGTGGAATCAATCACATATTCTCTGTATGGGGTTCAGTAGAATTAATCATATAGTCTTTATATGGATTTGCTATGAATGAGAAGGTATATTAATATACAGGCAGCTAGTGAATATTACAGTGAATAGTTTCCTCTTAACACAGAGCATTGCTGCTTCTCTTTGAGTAGAGAGGGCTAGCTTAAAAGAACAACTTTCATTTGTGTAAATGGTTTACTGGGGGGCATTGCAGATTGTTCTGAATAGAATTTTTTTTTCAGAAACAGAGCTAAAAGGATAACACAAGTAATTGCATTCTCTCGTGCCTCCCAGTGCTTTACGAGTTATCCTCTAGGGAAAATTAAAAAAAAAAAAAAAGATGTTGGCAGCCTGTTGAATGTAATAATTGTAACTAATGGGGTTGTTTCTTTTTGTCTGTGTTTTAGGATGGAATGGGGAACCTGAGAATCACGGAAAAGGGTCTAAAGCTTGAAGGAGATTCAGAATTCTTGAAACCTCTCTACGCCAAAGAAATCCGATCAAGACAAGTAAGTTTTTTTGGGAAAGGAATAAACATATTTCTGTAGCCCTAACAGTAAGAAGCCATGAAGTTGCAGCATATCATGGTTATTGGATAACTTTGAGCACTCTATACAAGTGCAATTTGAGAAGTGAGATAGTGGGTGTCCTTTGAGGACTTCATTTGGATACTGTATCCTTTGGGCAGTTGCAAAGTTGATATATGTAGGTTTGGTTTGTGTAAGCCACAGTTAAAATGCTTCCAGGACCTTTGAGGTTTCGTATTGTCCTTTTGTCTCCTTTTGAGATAAATCATAAAAAATCCTGAATGGAGAGATCTAGTATTTCTGAGGCAGAGGGATGGCAGGCAGTTGTGAAATCCAGCATGTTTAACTAGTTACTCCTCAGAGAGCAGAGAAGTGATGCCATGAAACAAGGGCCTGATCTGTTGTTAGCTGGCACAATAAACCCGTATTATGTTCTCAGTCCTATTTCATGTTGTGTTTTAAAATTATGTGCCGTTAAAATTCAGTGCTGCTAGGAGAGACTGCCCAACAAAAATGGTAAGGATGTTAATAACTGAAAATGAGAAAGAACCCAAGTGTGATTGAAATAGCATTTCCATAGAAGTACTTAATTCACTGTTGGTGACTTTTGCTCTAATTCAATCCTGTTTGTCCTGAGCAGCTTTAAAATAACTGAATTATTATGGTTTCCAGGATCCTTCTCAAAAGATGTCATCTGTCTTGTTTCCTGATCCAAAGTGTTAATTTAAGTCAGATACCAACCTTACATTTTGATAACAATGGCAACTAGCTAATTAAATAAAGTTAACATCCCTTTATCTCAGCATTTCAGTGCTCTTGTAGAAATTGGAACTTGCAGCATAATCAACACAACAGCCAGTACAGTATCTGATTTAGTTATTGAAAGTTCCAACCTCTTTTAAGATGGCTAGGCATTGATTTGAACAGGCATAACCATTTAGGAAGAAAAGTTAATAAGAAAACATTAATATCTAAGTTTTCACCCCTGAATTAAAACAGAACTGTAGAACCTTACATGTCATACACTTTGTAATGTAAAGCACGTGGGAAAGCTGCAGCACTCCACTTGACAAATAGACTGACAAATTGCTACTTACATTTCTTTGCTCTAGTAACATTGCTGGAAATAATATTTTAATATTAAGAGAACTGAGAACCTCTTCTTGCTATTGTGGAGTTTACTGTTTTCATATTATCATATTGATCTACATTGTAATATGGCAGGGGGGCAAAAGGTGTCTCCTTCTTGAGGTTATGAAACTAGTTTCCACATCATTGACAGTTTAGTGAGTGCAAGGAACAATAAATAGAAGGTAAGGCCTGGGTGTGTTTTCCTCACTTTATCCCTCCTCCAGGATTATTTTTGCTGTTAGCCAGAGAAGGAACTAGCTGCAAGCCAGAAGGTCTGATCCACAGCCTAGTGAATTGGTGCATCCCTGCTGGCTTCAGTAGATGAGTCCTGGAAACTATTAACTGTACGGTTACATAAGCCATGCACATAGCTTCTCTGACTTCTCAGTGGAGTTAAACTGGAATAGCCTGTTCTGGCTTTCATGTTGCTCATGATAACACTGGAATTGGGGGTGGGGATAACAGGAACAATCCTATTGATTTCTATCAACTTCTGCTTCCTTGTGTCATGTGTGAATTTGTCCTCTTGTAAGCAAGTGAAAGGGTTGCAGTCAAAGGATGATAGTTATGGAATATTTTAAAATATTAAGTAATCAACACTGTATTTTTAGGGGGGAAAAAAAAAAAAAAAAGGTAGTATGGCCCAGTATTCTGTTGGAGCAAAGCACACTAGCAGCTGTTCCTGAATGTGATGAATATTGCTAAAATAAAGTGCCAAATTCAGCACTCGGTAGTACAGATGAACATCCATACTAATTCCATAGTAATCTTCTCTGAGTTTTCAGAAGTGCATAATGCAGCTTTAAATGTGCAAAGTGTAACAGAAACAATATGACAAATAACAGTAAAGAGCATTCCAGAAATAAGCAGTTGTATAATATTTTTCATATGTTTAAGCAACTTAAGAGACCTTGGTGCTGCATGAAATTGCAGGTAAAGAACTGCTTTTTGTGTAAGCAGCTGCAGTCCCACAACCTCTGTGGAGTGGCTTTTCCCACTCGTGTGTCTCTGCAGCGTTGCTCCCCCCACTGCCCTGCTGTGGGCAAAGCTGCTCAGTCCTTGTCAAAATATCTCCAAATCATGAATTGTGGTAATCCTTGAAAGCCTGAATTTGTCACCAGTGCCTCTTCTTCCTTCTGCATCAGGAAGTTGTTAATTAAAATTACACACAGATTTGCTTTCCTAGGGGCTGTGCCTTCTGATTTAAAAATAGTTTTGGATTTCCACTTAAAAGTAGATTCCTTTTTCAAATTAATTTAGCAGGAAGGGAAGACCAAGGTTTAGAGAGAAGGAAAACCCCCCAGTTGTCATCCCAAGGGGAGTGGCTATGTGAGATCATCAGAGTCTCTGTGGTTTGGGCCCTAAAGAGCTCTAGAACATACTACTCCATCACCTACCTTCTGGACAGAGTGGTTGCATTTAGCTGTGCACCTTTTGGAAGGTAACACAGTGAAACTGAAATTACAACCAAGAACAGAATCTGTTGTACTGTGGCATGCAATTAGTGACAACCCAACAAATACATCTTTCTGTGAGTCTCTTCAAAAATGTTAGCAGAAGGATTGAACCAACGTGGTTCGGTCCCATGCCAGAGAAGTGGCCACTGAAATTGCTGACAATGAACTGGGTTTTTTTAGGCTGCTTCCTGCCAGTTTCATTCTGTATCTCCTCTGTCAGGAATGATCCCCTCCAGGCTTGCTTTCCTTTTCCCTCACCCATTCAATAGTGACCCCACAAATCCCTCTGTCTTCATGCAACGCTCTCTCTTCCCGTTGTTTCGTTATCCTAGTCCTTTCTTCATAATACTGGATTAGGAGCTTATTTCTAAACATCAGGTCTTGCAAATAAACATAGTCTTGTTACTGCATGACCCTAAAGTTCATCTGGAGATTAATGAATAATAACTGCTGGTAGTACCATTTGCAACCTTGTAGTCTTATTTTAAAGCAATGAGATAGATGCATTCCCTTTTGCAGGAGTGTTCAGAGCATCTCAAACTCCCAGCCGAACATACTGCACACCAAACAGTATTTTCCATGCCACTTCCATGGAACATGAGCATCTTGCTGCCTTTAATTAAGAAGTTAACTGAACCATGCAGTATTGCCTGTGTAAATAAAAGTGATTTGTACTTAGTCAAGAAGGTGCATTAGGAATCCTTGCATTTCTTTACTTGCACATAAATTATGGAGATTATTAAAAATTGGAAGGGTCATCTATAAACCCATCTGTAGCTCAGCTGCACTGTCACTCTCAAAATGTAGCTGTCTTTCTAACTGTTGTAATTTATTGTGGACTATCGAGTGAACCATCTGCTTGGTTATAAATCAGACAAACTTTGACTGAGAGTTGTACGCAGCAATGCAAATTGTTAATTTTATGTGTTTGAAAGCAATGGCAACAGTGTTGTGGTCTTCAGTCTTCATTGCCTTAATTTGAATAAGAATTTAAAACTGGAAGTTTTCCTGCCTTTGTTGCTTGAGAAGAGCTGCTGGCAAGAAGGCTGCTAGAAACTTAACAGTGAGCACAGATTTAGCTTTCTTAATGCTGTTGGGGTGTTTTGAAGTTTGCCACATCCTTCTGCAAGTAACTTAAAAGGAGCGGGACAGAGGACTGGCTATGTGCATTTTCCATTCCAATAGCAATAGTAATACAATCCTCTGCTGTGGTTATACAGGAAAATCAAGAGAATTACTTATCTCAGGAGCTGTGTGACAGCTAATGGGATGATAATCTCAGCTTTAGGAGGCAGAGAAAGACATTGCTCTGATGGTTTTAGGATGGTTTTGCCATTTCAATGTTCATTTCAAGTGCATAGATAGGAAAAATAAACCTCAGTTTGCAAATGTTTACACCTGCACTTAATTTTTGTTACCCTGAATCCCTTCTGAAGACAAGAGTATGGCTTTTCCTGACAAAGACTGTTTGCAGTATAAAGCTCTTGATGGGGGTCCTGCCCATTCGTCTCTCTTGTAGACTCTCGTGCTGATGGGTGGGTCTGGGAACAGATCTAAACACAGGCACCAACCTTTCTTGTCTGTCCTCTCCTACCTGGGAGAGATCCAAGCTATTCTGCTGTTGCTCAGTGATGGCAAAATTCACTGAACAGTTTTTGAGGAGAATTTAAATGTCTATTAGAAGAGATCTCTATTTAGCTGGTTTCTTGTTGAAGGTCTGCTTCACATTATTTATAATCAACTGAAAAAAAATCATATCAGCAAAGAATCCTATACATAAATGAAAAAAGTCTAAGGCAAAATACAGTGTCTTTTTTCATTTGCCTTTCTGTGGGTGGTGTTAGAGGTCCCTATCCTGCTCACTGTGGCAATGTGGGTTTCACTGAGAGCAGCACACTCACTCAGAGCATTGGAGCAAACCCGGTCTCATTTGAAGCTGTACAAAATAACAAGTGACTACAGTGGAAGAAGGACTGGGCCTGTCATTAATACTTGGCTGTGATTCTGCAAGGGCACCTCTTTGACCTAAAAAATTCAGAGTCGTGAATTAGGGATGGTAACTGCTATTCCCTTTACTGGTATTTAGTAAGTTCTCATCAGCATAAAAGCTAGACTAGCAAGTGCATAAAATATGCTTGTCTGTACTTTACATTTTCCCCAGCCAGTATTTGAATGATAGAAATTTTAAAGGAAGCTTTTAAGAGTGATAAATAATTATTTTGCCAATGTACTTGTCTTACTATGTTCAGATCTGGAAGAAGAGTTCTATAATTTTAAAGCACAGAAGCAGTTCTCTAATGGACATGTTCTTTGTATTATTTGCTCTGCAGGTCTACTTGCCTCAAAGCTAAAAATACACACTGAAAAACAATAAGCCATGTACTTGGATTAAACAGTGACATGTGCCACAACAGGGATTACCTACCTCATAGCCATAAATACATATTTATAAACAATATAACATACTAATTTGAATTAAAAGGTAATATTCACCCATGAGGAAAGACAATGCAGATGGCAAGATAATTGCAACTTTGTATGATGCTCAAACTACGTAGTAGAAATCTAGCTTTCAGTAAAGGTTTAGATAGATAGCGTGACAGAAGACTGCTATTTTTTGAAGGAGACAGAATAATTCCTTTTCTTTGTCAGAGTTTGCAGAGCAATAAAATAATATTGAATTAGTTCCTGATGATTTGGTCTAGCAATGTGCTTAAGCATTTCAGCATGCTCACTGAAACCATCACCGGGTGGAAATGAATTTTGTCTCACCGTGCTGCCATCACTTAGCAGTCCTTGTGCACTCCCACCACCTCTTTGGCCATTATTCTTCCCAGCATTTAACTGTTCCCTTAGTGACCAGTTCTTGAAAGAAGAGAGGAATCTTTTTTGCACATTCTGATGTGAACAAGCCTGTAAGAGCTCCTGGCAGCTCCTGGAGGTTTTGGTCTCTTGGCATTTGCCTCTGGGGCAGTTCAGCTTCCACTGTAGATTCAAGTAGAAAAAACTCCTACTATCCAAGATCGGCTTCTGAGGCACAAGACTTCCTCTGACTGCATCTTCATAGCCTACTGCTTCTTGGTTGATTTTGGCAGCAGATATAAAATATTGTTTAAAATACCTAGTAATTTTAAAAAAAGAACAAGGTTGCTAGTGATGGCACAGCCAACAAAAGAAAGCTTGCAGCCATGGCTGGACATCTCCTGTTCTCCCTATAGGGTTGGTTAAGCATTTGTGGTGGCACCACTTCAGGTACCTCATTGTTAGGTTCTGCATGAGTGTGCTTTTGCTATAAATGTCTTTCAGTTTGGCCTGATAGCCATCAACAGACAGGAGAGCTGGCAAACAGAGGGACAGGAAAAATAAACAGAAGCAGACAGTGAGTTGCAAAAATTATCATTTTGGCAGAAGTGCCCACACCTGATAAACAGATATTGTTGCCACTGCCATCCAAAGCAGATTTGAGTCCGTGTATGGCAGTAGGCTGTGAGTGTCTGGTGGGATTTATAAAGTTGATGTGCTGTTCTCTTAATAAATTTCATTCTTAAGCAATAAAATCCACAGAGCCTTCTTCAGACTGAACTTTGGTTGCCCCAGCAGGTTGGGGGCAGTTAGTGGCTCTGTGATATTTCCAGTGTGCTGAAAAGGTGGAAGTTGAAGTTTTACACTTCCAATTATCTTCATAGTAAAATTGGCCAGAAGTCTCTCAGCTTTGAATTTTGAAGAAAATTTTGTAGGCTGGCTGAAGGGATACTTCCAATAACACCAAAATTAAATCTTACTTTGTCCATTTCCCATTGTTTATCTAACAAGCTAGCGTTATATGCTGCACACTGAAAGCACCAGAGGGAACTGAAGTATCCCTGCCAGCTGCAAAAACAGACTATCCCAAAGAAGAGCAAGAGAGGAGGCTCTGAAGTAAACAAAATTTTTGAAATAACTCCACAAGTTGCATTTCAAAGCAAAATCTTGTCGAGGCTGCCTATGGCACTTCGAAAAGGATTTCATTAAATGTTGCTAACTTGTCATAAGCTCTCTTAAATGGAAGGGTAATGGCTCATAACATTTGTAAGCTTTTTAATTTCATGCAATATGAGCAGTGTAATCAACACCTATTAAAGTCAATCAGCCGTGCCAAGTGGGCTACCTTCCTCAGCTTTTATCTGTATTTTCATCATGGGTACACCTCTGAACTAACTGTGGGAACAGCGTGTTTGTACTTTCTTATCCTAACATCAATGGAGATTTTGTGTCCAGAAAACCCAGTATGGTCATTGCAGGAATTATCTGAATGCATAAGCTGAATAAGCACTATATAGTCAGTGGTTTTCACCTTCTAGGGAGGGAGTTTGGGCCATGAAGGTGATGCAGACTCGTTAACATCTCTGGAGCTAAACGTGAAGGAGATGAAGAATCTCCCAATGTGTTTAACTTTTTCCCTTTGACAGGTGAAATTTCTCTGCTTGAGCTGGTTATGTAAAGAGATGGGAGCTGCTCAGATCATGTATTTGTTTTGCTGTTCTGATCCAATTCCCACTCCTCTTCAGTTTAAATATTTGCAGCTCAACTCTGCAGTCATAAAAACAAATGATGTGCATCACAGCTCAAAGTGAGTCTCTGGGTTAAGGCTGGCTGTTCTGTGGTCTCTATGTTTTTTTCATTGCATTCTTCCCATGATCCCAGGAATTGCTTGCTTTTCAGCTGTGAAGAGGAGGACAGTGGGGTTGAGTTTTGTGGTGGGGCTGTATTTCCACAGAAATGCTGTAAATCAGCTAATGTCATGTTTTCAACTGAGTCATGAGCCTTGAGACTGGAGTACAGGCAAGAGAAACTAAAAGACTAGAATAAACATTTGATGTAGTTTATTCCCCCAAAAGAAAAAAGAAAATATGTGGAATCATTAATTTTAAAGTTTAAAAAAAAAAAGGCTGAGCTGAATGAATTTGGCAGGCAGTTTCTTGGCTTCCATGGACATGCACCATTCAAGTAGTTTCTGTTACTTCAGCTTGGTTTGTCATCTTGAATTTTCATGATATCTCTATGAATTAACTGGGAAGCTATTGGGAAGTTCATTTTTCCT